>PVLD010004610.1:0-122968 GCA_004027595.1 Dinomys branickii
TTTTTTTTTTTTTGCGGTACTAGGGATCAAACTCAGGACCCTGCGCTTGCTAGGCAGGCGCTTATTCCACTGAGCTATATCCCCAGCCCCTAGTACTGTAAATGGAGACAGGTTTAAAGATTGGCATAGAAGAATTTGGGTTCCCACCCATCTTGTTCTCTTTTTGAACTCAGTGAACTCAGGCAAGCAAGAGGCGAGTCTCAAGAAGGAAATGGGGCTTCGTCCTGTTTTCAGCACCTTTCCCTGATTGATTTTACCTTCTTGCAGAAGAGTCATGGTAGTTAGATGGCAGTAGTTAAAGATTCATAGTAGCTAAAGGACCCATGCTTATGAGACTCTGCAGATCACAAGGCACATGCTCCGTGTGTTTCAGCCAGGCATATTACCTCTAGCTCAGTCAGTGCCGGGTCTCCTCCAGTTTGCCTTGGCTGTGCCCTGAGCTTCAGCCACTTTTTCAAGGATAGGGTTGGTCACCAGCACCAGCGCTTCACCTCACTGGCTCTATCATACTCTAGAAAGAACCATGAGACGTACACAGCGACACATCTCTTGTCACAGCTGACAGAGCAAGAGCCTCATTAGCTATATTGGCCTTTGAAGAATCTAGATCTTTCTGCTATTTCTGGAATGAGAAAAAAAAAAAAGCTGCAGAAAAGGATACAGAACCTTGCTTCCCTAGTGAATTTCAGAACAATACCAGGTCATAAACCCCAGAAAATTAGGGGACTGGAGACTGAAAGGTGAACATCGGGCAATAGGGAACAGGAAAATCTATCTCAATCCTGAAATTGCTGGAAAGTGTTTCAAGGGGTGACAAATGCCACATAATCTGTCTGGAAACTGGCCATGTTCTCCTGAAGCTGTGACCATTCAGTCACATGCCACCTTATGTTTGCTTTGTGTCTTTTCCTACTGCATTTTCTTTTTCTACTCACTGCTTGCAGCTTAGGATTGAGCGTAAGCTTTGACTCAGTGTCTGTTTGCAGAGGACTCAGGCTGAGAAAGAACCAGTATCAGAAGAGAGAATGATTTTGCACCATCATTTGGATTCCATGGGACCATATCTTGGAAGTGATCGGGGGAAAGTCAGGATAATCGTCACTAAAACATATTTTCTTCCAGAGAATTTATCTTTCAGATTTCTGGGTCAGGAACTATGGCTTGAATAGAATTAAAGTCCTGACACTAAAGTTTTCTTCTAGGGCTGGGGATACAGCTCGGTGGAATAAGTGCCTGCCTAGCAAGCACAGGGTCCTGAGTTTGATCCTCAGTACCACCAAATAAATAAATAAACAAATAAAGTTTTCTTCTGTACTGAGAACATCAGAATAGAAATATTTGTCTTGGTTTTCTAGTTCTGGGTATCTCAGCTTGATTACTGCAAACACTAACAAAGCTTATTGAATAGCTTTCTTATAGTTATCTCTCTTAGCATTTTGAGTAATGGGAGAAAAATGAACTGTTTAGTTTACTTCACACAATAAAACTAAAATTCCAAGGCCAAAGGCTCACACACCATAACCTAGGGACCACTGACTATCAGAAAAGGCTATACTCAGTCTACCTATGCCAGGACGGGGACTGGATAGGTTTCACAGACTATCAAATCATGCTGCTGCAGGAACTTGACATATAAATATATGATGACTAAAACATCAGCCTTCTCTTCTGTCTGGAGAGCCGATTGCAGGAAAATATCCTGTGACAAAACACACTTTTAATAGAAATATCTGTATTAAACACCCAAGAATTTCTATATGTCTGTAAAAAGACAGAAGCATGTTGATTTAGGTGATACAGTGGTTTTCAATGCCCTCTCTACACTTTAGAATCATGGGGTTGAGAGACTATAAAAGCTTTTAAAAAGTAATCCCAGTGTTCTTGTCTCACAGACTCTGATTTCACTGATCCGATTACAGCCTAAGATTTAGAGGTTTTATTTTGTTTTGGTCTTAATTTTCCAATGTCTCTAATATGTAGCATGGTTTGAGATCCCTTGTAAAGGGTATAGACTTGTTATAAGTGTGTTACATGGCCCTTTTATCTGATATTCCATAGACTATTTGAAGGCTAGCAGTCATTTTCTCTAAGGAAACAATCAGTGTATGTAGATAACAGACTACCTTGAAAAATTTAATAGAAAAGTTGGTAGAAAGAGCATGAGAAGTCCTATAAACATCCAGGTGATGCGTCAGAAATGACCCCTCTAGAAGTGAAGCCAGGGATGAAGGGAGAAGGGAGAGGAGTGGAAACCTTTGCCTAGATGTCTTTATTTTGTGGAAGGCAGCTGAGGGCGTCACTGTTTACGGCAGTGAGCTGTGATAGAAAAGAAATGACAGGAGAAATGCTCGTGGTGATAACAGACCCAATAAGGAAACCGAACCATTAGCAAGCGCCTCCAATACGTAGTGAGAGCTGGATTTTTTTCTCATTTAATTCGCACACAATGTTTATCTCTGGGAAGTATATATCATATGAAAATGTTTGGTTTCCAGTACATAATAGTCATTATTTTTCCTCTCTGCCTTCTATAAACAAATTGAGACGCTTTGGTTTTTAATAACTTTTGCAGCCAGGACAATCAATAGAAAGAATTGACTTTTGTTGGAAATCAAAAGCTGGCCCAATTATAAAAATTATTTTCCAAAGCACAGTTCCCTGATGCCACAGAAAACATTACTAAAAGATAAATACACATACACACATACACAGATCTCGCTTGTGAACTCTTGGCCTCATTATTTATTAAAGTCTTCAGAGAGAAGCCAATATCATCTTTCAAAAGTGAAGGAATTCGCTTCTAGTTGTCTGAATCCCAGGTGTTCTCAGTGCAAGGCTGTCCAACTACATCAAGCATGCGAGACATTGCCCTGATGCCACGTGGAACCAGGTGATCAGCCAGAACACCTGAAATAGGGTTCAAATCCAAATGTCAAGGACTATGGCCAGAATAATTCAGTGCAGACACTCTATTTCTGAGACTAGGGCTATAGAAAACTTCTGGCATCAGTGCCCATAGCCCTCTCTGTGTAATAGTTTAGGAAGAGCCATTTTAGTCTAAGCTTCTTAACATTAATATAATTATACAAGTTTAAATGTTACAAACTATTTTCTGAAAAATTTGCTTGTATATAGGAAATAATGCCGGAGAGTCCTTTCACTTTGCTCCTGAATAATATAGACCTTCCAGACAAATTATTTTGGGGAATGTTTCTTAACTTTTCCACTTATCATTTTTGAGTAAAATAAAACAAATCTGTGTTCAGTTTCTGCCAAGACAATGCATCTGGGACTTCCAGTGTTCACTGGGAATCATTACTTTGTTTTGGTTTGCTTGGGTTCAGACCCCTGGAGATGGCCCTTGAGTTTCAGGTTCACTTAAACTGCTGAATTGAGCCGGGTTTCCATCTGCGAGCATAAAATTGCTTTGAATTTCTCCAAACGCGGCCCAGGTTTACTGAAAACTCATGTAAGTGTTGGCTAGGGTTCACTGAGAGGTTTGCAGAGCTATTTGATTATTTAGCTGTTCAGATCCTAATTTCTAAATTGTCAGGTGACAACTCCACATAGTTGGAGATTCATCCGGAGGCAGCTCTTGCTACCCATGTCTCTGTCTAAAAGCTGCTTTTTTTTTTTTTCTCTAGAGTTTAGGCATCTGAAAGGCAAATATGTGTCTCTGTCTCTCAAATATGCTTCTTTAATTTTTCCCCAAATAAAAGGTAAAATCTTTCACACGTGAAACTCTTCTTGTGTATTACATGTACCTCTCTTCAGTGTTCAGGTTTCCATTTTCACTGGAGGTTGCTGAGGTGTTTTCCCACTGACTCTGATGCAGACTAATAGGTAGCAAATGTGAATGATCTTGAAAATGTTATGACTTCAAAATCCATTGAGACTAAACAGTGTGTGGAGCAGTGGAAGAGGCAGAAGTACATGTGTGTGCGTCTGAGCAGATAAACGCAGTCTCGGTCTGGCAGGTGGAAGACAAGGAAATGAAAGACACATCAGTGGGACGCTTGGGGCAGTTTCCAGGGACTGGTGTGTCTTAGATGTAAAGAACTGAGCTCTAAGTTTCAGAAGATTTAATACAATTTTGAGATTTGTCATTTAAAATAAATTTGACATCTTTTGCAAATGGAAAGGGTGTGAAGAGATGGAGTGAGGGAAGAGAGGGAAAGAGATATAAAAGGAAATAAGGTGTGTTATGCACCTGTCCCAACTTCCAATGGTGAATGTAATCGTTATGTACTTACACATATACTCATCAAAACAAAATAAAATAAAACACATTTTAAGAAAGTACATAGTTTTTCCTCCCCTCCTCCTCTAAGAGATAATGCTAAATCTAGCTGAAACTTGGGTACTTCTGAATAATTTATAATGAGTTTGGAGACACTGTCATCATTATTTTTAAAACATGTCTTTCACTTATAATAACTTTTAGGACTAATAGTGCTGATCAGCTACTGCTTGTCTATATCCAGAGCTATGCATAAGGCTAAAATGAAAACTAAAATGCAGATTTAAAACTAGTTTGTAATGATTATACCTACCATTTAAAAATATCATTTTGATGGCATCTGTAGTATAGCTCAATTGTAGTGGTACCAAAGGCTGGTTTTGTTACTAAAAACTTTAATATAGGTATCACTGGTAAAATTTCATAGTCCAGAAATATATTTACATGGAGAAAATGAGGAAATAAAATGAAAATAACACTAGAAAGTGAATTAACAAACTGTATAGATAGTAGATTACTTCGTTTAATTTTGCCGGAGCAGACACACTTTCTTGTTCAATGTATCCATAAAACAAAATTGATGGTGTGCTGGTGTGCTGGTTGCATGCAGACCTGGTACCTCTTTTGTGAAGCAGCAGCTAAGGAGATTTGGGCTCTCATGACAGATGAAAAGGAAGAAGTCAAGATTGACAATAATTTTCTTATTAATTTGAAAGTGGTGGGGCAGGATAGTTCTGTGGTGCAGCTTAAAATTAAGTGGCACACACCAGTTAGTAAACTAATGAAAGCTTATTGTGAACAGCAGGGTTAGATTCTGATCTAATGGACAGCCAATCAATGAAATAGATTCGCCTGCACAGTTGGAAATGGAGGACAGATACAATTGATGTGTTCCAGCAGCAGACAAGAGTTGTCTACTAAAAAGTGACCTGCAACCACTTTCTTCAAAAACTCTGTTCTTGAAGACCAAGAATATATTCTCAATGACAAAACTATGATTTAGTTCTATGACTACTACAGCATAGTTTTCTTTACTTTTTCAATTCCACCTTACTCATGCCTTTATTGTACATAGAGTAGCTGGTATATGTGCACAAGCATAGTACATTTTTAAAGTAAATGATCAACAATATTGACATCAAGTGGACATAGAACGGCAAAAATACTGTTTCTGTGAAAACTAACCCCCTTTCTCTATTGGTGGCTTGTTCCTTCAGCTCTTAGGTTTATATTTCCGCAAGTTATTTTGCTCTTGCTGTTTTTACAAAAAAGACAACATAAAAATTCTTGCATACCTTCTTTGATTGGAGAGTTTTCATGTTTTTCATTTATCATTATAAAGCCAAGGACAATTTTATAACTATTATATGTAGGTGTTGCACATAGAGGAAGATAGGAATAACTGATATCGAGATGCAGAATGTAAAAATAAGAGCGAGAGAGAAGATTAGGTGGTGGCAAGTGGAAATGAAGCAGAGTTGCTGTATGTGTAGGGATGGCAGCCCTCTGCAGGGTGTTTGACATGGGTAGCTGATACTAGAACATAGCAGTAGGTCCCAATAAGAATAGAAAAGAAGACCTGGGAGTGGGAGAGGAGTACTTATGTGCTCACCTTTGCCCTCAAAGTTCAAAGCATCTTCCAATTTTGTAGGTGTTAGAGGAAACCTTGATGGCTCTCCATTTCCTTTGTCCCAATGGGTATGTCTCAGACGTAATTTTCCCCATAATTAATGGGGAGTATTTCCCTGTGTTCATGCAGCTGTTCCTCCATTTACTTCTGTGTTTGCTCCTAAAGGCCACTTCAACAAAGAAAGCAGCTGTCATTTTTTATCACCTACTTTGTTTAGATATCTTTGTGACAAACCTATTTAGAGAAGTAGTTGGGACCCTATATTTAGGGCTCCCAGCATTGTTCATTATAGACTTTCAGAAAGTTACCATTCAGTGCTTTCTTCCGGGAAAGATCAAGATTATGTATCAAGTAAACATCAGACTCTAGATTTAAATGCAGGACTCTGAAATTCCATGGGTGTAATTCTGGCCATATCAGTGATCGTAAGATTTGGGAATCTGGTAGTATTTTATATAAGTGGATTTTGATCTAATCCCATAAAGCAGTGGGTAGAGAGGAACTCTTTCTACATGAGAATCCCTTGAGGAACTTTTAAAACACAACTGCCTAGAAAACACATGCCAGAGTTTTGGTTTTGGCAGGTTTGAGGCAAGGCCAGCATCAGTACTTTTCGACTGGGCTGGGGATGTAGCTCAGCAGCACGGCGCCTGCCCAGTAAGCGTGAGGTTGTGAGTTTGATTCTTGGTACTAAAAAAAAAAAGTTTCTACTGTATAAGCCAGGGCTAACAGTTGTTAGTATGAATAAAAGCTACATGTTGTTGGGAAAGTAAAAGATACGAATAGGAAATATATTCCATGAGAGTTTCAACACAAATGTAGTCTTTTAAACAGAAGCATTAATAATTGGCTGAAATATCCCTATTAATTTAATCAGAATATAAAATGAAGAGACAGACAAGTCAATGAAAATTTCATTATTTTTTTCAGACATTTAACCCATATACTATAAGTTATTTGTTATTAATACATTGTTATTAATATAGTTTTAGAATATTTATTGGGATACACATTGGGATAAATGCTGGAAAAAAACAGAAAATCAAAACCCAGACATGTATGTTTTGAAAGCATACATATTTTGTGACATAAATTTTACTTCTTTCAAAAGGTTAAAATCCTCTTAAACCTGGGAATCCTCTTTTTTGCTGTTTTTCCCTTTATTTTTTCCTTTCCCTTCATCTTCCTGCCCAGCTCTTTCTCATTTCTCCTTATCCAGACTATTAATATAATGCTTTGCTGAGAATGAAATGTTTTCTTTCTTCCTTAGGCTTAGAAATTGAAGTCATGGTTTCACCATTTGAAAAATCCAAAATTCAAGCCGAATATGGGTTTTAGTTACACTGCCATGTTTAAACATTTTTTGACGGAAAATGCTTTATTGCCACTGATTCAAACCCACAAACATGCTTTGAATCTAATTCAATATCTTTCTTATTTGTTTCTGGTCTTCTCCCCCTCCCCTGTAATCATTATTAGAAGGTATGAATTTCCAGAAGACCTTGGCCCTGACAAGGCTGCATTATTTGCACATGACAAGGTTTATCAAAAACAGTTGGATTTTTGTAAGAAGCCTTTTATGTTTCCTCCATAAAGTATAAATAAATGAAAAGGATTAGACCGAGCAAACGGAGTGTAATTCATCACCAATGTGAAACATACTCAACGGGTTGCAGATGGATAAACTGAAGAAGTTGGGATACCGCTCCGGGCAAGAAAGCCCTCCTGCCTGTGCCAAGCTAACCGACATACCTTAACTTCAGGGAAGGAACAGAGCCCATTGTCTTGTTTCTGATGGATGTCATCTTAATTTGCTAGCCCTGTTTTGGTTTTGCGGTGTTCGGTACCTAAGTTTAAAGCTGCTTGTGACTCTTGAAATTCTATCCTATTCTAACGCTGATGCTAAAGTGGCGCTAAGATTCCTCTCTCTTTCTCTTTTCATATATATATATATATATATATATATATATATATACACACAGAAGAGTTAATCAATACAAAAGCACACAAAGCACTGACTATTCAAAAGGCTCTTAGCACCACAAAATACTATGTTTAACAGATTTTACATGCAACCTAATATTTAGTAATTTAAGGAAAATATTTACTTTTATGTGTGTAGATACATTATCTCTCTAATTATACAAAATCAAAAATTTTAGCTAGTTTAACCTAAAACATAATAAAATCACTCTTGCTTATGTATCTGTCTCTAATTTCGTCTGCACTGCTTACTATGCATTCTCTTTCTTGGTGAAATGAAAATTCATTGCATAATTTCCCCCCTAAAATCTGTCTTAACTTTCAGAAATAAGAGAGATTTCATGTCCCATATTCTTTCCCTGAACTTCCATTTCTATCTAATAATAATAGAGTGCTTTATAGCATATAAATCACATTTCTGCTTAAAAGTGACCTTCCTCGTGACCTTTTTGTCTCTGCCTGTCAGCACGTATTCTTCTAGTAATAATAAGCTCTAGCCAGGAATGAGCACTCAAAATTAGACTGATTCCAGGAACCATCCTTATGAAGGCCGAGATGGAGCTCATTTTGAGGTTAAATAATTTAACAGTTTTCCTTCCAATGTAGACATGAACTGGATGTGTCATTTGAAACACAGAAGTTTACTGATAGCTTTGGAAATGTGAGCAAAAAAACATGTCAATAAGTTTGCGGGCTAAGAGAGCCTTCTAAAAATAGTAATGCAGGTACACTGACATCACTTCTGTTAAAACAGAATTGAAAATTTGTATCCCTTTTTCATTCTAGCCTAGTTCTCAGAGGCCAAAGAAATTGCAAACTTTGCCTGCTGTCCTCTTAACGTAGAATTCTTTTGATCTTAGAATGCTTCACAATTTGAAATGCTATCCTGTTATGATTCCATTAAGCAGAGCACATTTACAGTACACTGGCATTTTTTTCATGGTAACATTCAATTACAAAGCTTCTGCAACAACACCATGAGTACCAATTTTCTAGTTTTAATATTTTTCTAATAAAATGGTCCTGCTTAATGGCTCTAAGAGCTGTATCATTTATTTAGGTAAAAAGGATACAGACTGAGCCTTCAGAAGCCGCCCCTAGAAATATTTTAAACTGTCGGCTAATAGATGGAGAGGCATTTTGTTCCCTTTCAAGCAAATAATTTCATTTTAAGCCACTAGTGTAAAATTTATACAAATCTTACTTCCCAGTGAATCATAATGAAAAAGCAGCTTTCTTCCATTAGGTCAATGTATTACCCAACCTATTGTGCACTCAAAGTTGGCTTTTAACTGAGAGCTAATTGCTTTTACCTCAATGTGGTCTGGGAAGTATAGGAGAACAGCTGTGCAATGGCCCAAAATATAAACAACTCCCTGACTACTCCAGCCTGTGGACAGTGCTATCGAGAGAGAAATAGAGGAACAATGTGTGCTATCTGTAGGATCGCAGGATCACAAAATACCATCCCTGTCAGGTCTTAGTAATCATCTACCATAGCATTTCCCAGAATATTCCAGGGGATGTAAATAGATCTCCTACAGGAAAGCTGAGTCTCAGTCAAGGATTTGGGGAGGTTGAGTGTGCTACGTCTCCTCTTATTCATCCTCTGCACTAACACTTAATGGAGGCTGAGATGTTTCAAGGGAAAGCAGCCCATTTGTCTGAGTCGAAGCCAGCATTCCCGTGAGTGTAAGTGAATGTGAAAAGTCTTGTTTATCATGAACCCTGACATTCCTCCTTGTATTAACACTTTGCACCTTGCAGATTACTCTTCCTAGGGAAGGAGGGCTTGTTTTAAAAATAATAGAACAAGCTTCAGAGAAATGAAGCACCAGCTCCCAAGATCTCATAGGGTACACCCCTGTAGAATGCTGGTCTCTTTAATTTCATACCTTTTTGTTGGAAAAATTTGAAATGGGGACTAACTTACACACTACCTCTGCACAGGTAAATTTTTCGATTATGATTGGCATATACTGTTATTCTGATTCATTGGAAGCTTCTAATAAAAGAGAGAAGAGAGAGTTTATCTGAGTCCCCTTGGGCTATAGGCTGCACGAATGATCATGGCAACTGTCGAAACATGAGCCTTTCAATAACAACCCATCCAGTCACACACAAAGACACATGGCTACATTCATGGGTAAGATGAGTATAACAGAAGATAAAAGACCCAACTCATATGTGTAGACTCTGCCTTTAATAAATATTATCCTCACATCTGGCTCATTGGCTGACTTCCCCTGAGTATCTTCCAATGGATAGGCCCAGCATCTCATTTTCTTTCCCCAAAACTTCAGAAGGCTTGAGAAGGAGCAGAGATCGTGGGCAAGATCTTTTGCTCTTACTCACATCTGCGCATAACTTTGATTTCTCTCAGAGAAAAGTCAATGAGCTCACAAGTCAACTCCACTGCTCAAAGCACAGTAGAGCAGTGAGAGCGGGAGATGCTAACTGTGCTGGCATGGAATTGGTTTGGGATCCAAAGTTCAAAAGCAAGCATTGATGGATGAGAAGGACCCTTAATAGTTAGCAGAGAGGGAAGCTGCCAGCAATTGCTGGCCAGCAATACCACTGTCTTGGACGCTTCTGTTAGCAACTTTCAACTCTGCACACTCCTTTGACTGTCCAGAAAGGGCCAGGTGGGACATCACCAGGCTCTGGGGAATCTTCAGGGTTGAGTTTAAGAGAAGGCTGAATTAGCAGGTGGCAGTTGAATTATCGAGTCTCACTCTCTTGTTTGTGTTAGCAGCAAGTTATTATTCTTTTGTCTCTGTCTTGGAGACAAACTGCAGGCCCTCGGCCTATCAAAAGCTGGGCTGTGGAACCATAAAGAACTCAATAGAAGAAAGAGAAATGGTGCTTCTTTTCCTTATGGATGTGATTGTTGATCAAATCAACCTGTTTAAAAACCACAGCAAAAGAGCACCAATGCAAAAACTTCTCTGCCTCCTTAACCATCTGCAAGTACCATTTTTTTTTTTCCACACCAGCCCTAAATTTCTATAGGATGTGGTATTTTTCTTGATTATTTCCTGCTTAAGTCAAACTCTAGCTCAGTGCCTCTCACCACTTAACATGTATACAAATCACTGGGGGAAATACAAATCACACGTGAACAGGCAGACTCTGACTCAGGAGAAATGGGCGGGCTGGGCCCCAAGACTCGGCATCTCTGACGGGTTCCAAGTGATGTGGCTACACCCCCACATTTGAGCATCAAGACTTCAGTGTCCTGCGGCTGAGTTGATACAATTGCCCTAATGACACATTCACAAGCCAATCACTGGACAGTAGACCGATTGTCAGATATGTAGTTGTTCTGAGTCATGAAAGCAGGAAAGGTCGCTCTTTAAAAGGGGAAGAGTGTTGTTGAGAAGAAATGAAAATCAGACATTTAAGATTCAATCATTTCCTTTTCTTCATTGTTACAACTCATAAGCTTCAGAATTCTCCAACTGAAATTGAATCATAAAATGGACCCCACAGCAGGTAGGGCTCCAGGGTCATTCACCTGAGCTTTCACCTCTCTGAAAGTGCATGGAGATACAGTAGCCCAGAGGCACCTCTGAATTGCACTTTATCAACCTCCCCTTTGCCAGACAAAGCCAAAAAGCAGACGAGGAATTAAGTCAACATTTGAATAAGATTTGTAGAATTTAAAAATGTGATCCAGTTCTATTCACCCTGCATTTGAAAAATACAACCTAATTACGATTTCATATCCCAGCCAGTCATTCCGTAGCTGTATTCCCAGATTTTGGTTCAATTTCTTCATTTTGAGAGACTTACCATAGTTTCCAGAAGGCAAATAATGCAGCTATCAGGTAAGACACTGAATGAGGCTATTTTTTTTTTAACTTGTATAACCAACAGAAATGGCGAAGGCAAGCCGTGGCATTCTAAAAATGACTGCTAAACACAGCCTTAATGACAACCAGGATACAGCATAGGACTCAAGTTTTTCTTCATGCATGTAAGCTTGGACTCAATGACCAACTTCAGGATAACACTGAAAACCTGCATTTGTATTATTCTGATGATCTCAGGTGGGAATCGATCTTTCCTTCCCATGCTAGCCCTCATAAATTTAGTTTGTGTATTTCCTCCTCTTTCTCTGGACCATAAATTCCTAAAATCGGGGTATCCAAACTCTTTATCTCAAGGCTTCTCCGAGAAGCCCCCATTAAAAGGTAATCTTACATAAAGAAAGGGCCCAGTCAATGTTTATTGAATGGAAGTTTATATCCAAACATCATTTAAAAAAATAATCTTTTCTAATTTGATGTGGTGAATAATGGCATTTGAGCTCAACAAATACAAAGCAAGATAAACCTAAAATAATAAAAAAATTCTCTTCTGGAAAGATGGGAAACTTTAGGTCAGGATGAAACACTGCCCAAACTGGTTCAAAGTGACAAAACTTCTTCAAGGTGCTGGGGCACAGGGTGTTATTGAATGAATTTCTGTCTTGCAAAAAAAGCACAGGGATAAAAGTCTGGTTTTTCAGGGGCCTTACGTACTTCTAAACTAGACCAGTGGGATTACAGAAAGCTATACTGGCAGTAATTTCTATGTTTACAGTTAGGAGGGAAAGTGGCCTTTGCATTTTCATTATCTTCCTTAGAATTATAGTTAAAGTCATTTAAGGAGAAAAGGCAAAAATATCTCCTGTGGCTTCACCTCCTTTGTTTTCTGATCCAAATACAAGAGTCTGCCTGTTATCAGTGTGCATTCAGTGTAAAAGTTAAAATTTGTTCAAATGAAAAAATCACATGGTACTATTAGCTTCCAACAGAGCACAGTAGTTTTGTTTCTTTTAAGGAAAGTTAATATTAATGACATTGTCTTGGTTACTTTTCTCTCATTGCTGAGACAAAATACCCAATGCCAAAAATGAAGGAAGGGGGGCTGGGGATATAGCTCAGTGGAATAAGCGCCTGCCTAGCAGACGCAGGGTCCTGAGTTCAATCCCCAGTACCGCCAAAAAAAAAAAAAAAGAACAAAAATAAAGGAAGAAAAGTTTTCTTTAGCTGACAGTTTGTGGCGGTTTCAGTCCATACTTGGCTGGCTCAGCGGCAGAGTGGCACATGGCAGAGGGGAAACGTTCATGGCAGCAGAGCACAGCAAAACAACCAGCAAAAATGGAGGAATGGCTGCAAGCAGCCTCTTTCCTTCCCTTAACATTAAAAACGGGCTACCCCCACCCAGGGGGCGTGTAGCATTCATAATCTCCATGCCCTCCTCTTTCACAGGCTCAGGATGTATATAAAGTAAGTACCCTGGCTTCCTGCTGAGTCACTCAGCCAAACCTCTAGACTCTCCACAATGTATAAACCATAACAGACATGAAGATATTTTAAACATGAATATTCATCTATGTACTTACCTTTTATTACCTCCTCTGCTTCCCTTCCTCAAACAGCCATTTCCACCTGTCCTTAATTTGACTAACCCCTCTTTTCCCTCCTTCTTTCTGCTGCCCCTAAAGTCCTATATGGTCAGGAAGAGGTATTCTTCCCTCATCTCCTTTTATTTCAGGAAACCTCAAGATGGGACACGACATCAAGCTTGGGATTACTTTCCACTGGGACCTTCCTAGGAGTTCCACCATGGAAATAAGTTGTAATGATGTTTAAAAGAAATTTAGATAAAAGTCATAAAAGATTGAGTGGCACCAAATGCTATCAATTAATGTCATCATCTGGGGCACTTAAAAATACATTGTGCTTGTTTTTTATATTTGTAGGGCACTGCTAAGAAATAGGGAGAATGTTACACTTTTTATTGGTGGACTTAGTCCAGTTTAGCAAAACACACACACACAGTACTCAACTGTTAAAATAATGTGGTCCACATTTGTGTGAGGTGGGTGTGCACTCTTGGTTCTTCATGTATCTGGGGTCTACGATCTATAAATATTCACTTGTAGGCTTTATTTACTCATTTCTCTAATTCTATTGGTGACAATGAAGGATTAATGTGCTGTACCTACATATAATGTCTTTTATTCACCACTAAAAGGAAGCATTTGCCTTATTATAATTTTAAATTAGTTTTTTGAAATAGGAACTATCTGTCTTTTAGTTTCATCGTATTTTTATATCTTTGAGGTGTTTGTAATGGGTAGAGAGGCAAAGTAGGATAATTAATTCAAACATTGTAACATTAAAAAATAAACCTTTAAGTACTAAGGCAAATTTTATGTGTATATATGTGGGTAGATGGTATAACTGTACTGTTGGTGTCTGATGGTTTGTTGGGAACAGTTAATGTTTAAAAGGGTTTTTTTTTTTTCCTACTATTTCAACCAATTTTGCATGCTTATATCTGGTAATCTGAGCAATTTATGTGATGAAAACCATTTGCAGTATAGCAACCCATGGTGAATTCCTACAATCCTGCCTAGTGCCACTATGTATTGTCTCTAATGTTCTTTTAAATTATTCTTTTCTCATTCTCTTTAATGATTGGATCACTCTTTTATTCTTATATCTGGTAATCTAAGCAACTTCATTAAAGATAACAATATGTAATATTGTATACTGTTAGTCCCTATCATTTGGTTTGAAACCCGGTATCATTTCTCATGTGCTTGCTTTGTGTTATTTGTATTCTGCTTTTGTTCTTTTTATTTTTGTACTATATCCTTTAAAATAAAAAAATAAACCTTTAAATAATGCACATTAGGAAACATATTTCTTAGTAAAGTTAAGGCCTTAGTGCTATAAACCTTTATCTTTGATAAATATTAAACAAATTTTAAAAGCAGGAGGCCCACATCCTTTAGGTGTTAAAACAAGTTTATGTCCTAATAATTGATTTTATTTCTGCATGTGGTCATTAATGTAACCCAGCTTTACCTACAGAGATAGTTCCTCAGTATGAACTGATTTAATGACATCGTCATTAAGTTGGTTTTCACTTAATCTTTTCAGTATGTTGGTTTTTATAGGATAAAGGTTATATTTAGAAACTTGTTAGCATGAACATTCTCTGATGTCCTTTCTCTGAGAAACTTGTAAATTTCTCCTTATGTTGGGGCAAAGTTTTCCTCTTTTCACTTTACTTTTTCCCACAGAGTCAGAGAGGACAAACAGCTGTCATCTACCCAGAGTTATGATATTAGGATTTATAAAATATGCCTATGAGTAAACCCATCGAAGGGTCAAAGAGGCAGTAAGCTGTGCTCTTATTCTTGAGCACAAACCGAGGCACACAATCGTTGACAATCAACCTCAGCGAGGGCAGCTGCCGCTTTGATGCTTCTCTCTTTCTGGAATTCCTGGAAGCTCGTTTTCATATCAGAATTGAGTGACAAAGCTTGTTAAGCTTTTTCAGTGTGCATCACCACAGAGACTGCCCAATGACTTACTTAAGTCACTGCCATACTTACTTTACCACTGCAAACCTGGCATTTGTAAATATTTCTTATTTTATGGGGTGATTATAGGGTGCTATGCCTTACACAAAATTCTCTTACAAGATGTTTCTACTCATTGGCTAATATAAAGGGTTTGGCATTCCTATTTTTTTTCAAAATTCAAAAGATCAAAATAAAATTACAAAGGAATGCAGCAACACTTCCAAATTAATAATACACTCAAAATGAAAGTTGTTGTGCTGTTTAATAACAAAATTAAGCAAATTCTCTTAAAACTGGTAGGGTCCTTAGAATCTCCAAACTGAAAGTGCAAATCCACCAAACAGTTTGAATTTACTTAAGTTAGAATTCAGTCAAAATATAAAGTATATCATATCATCTACTGCACATTTCTGCCTGGTATTTCAATAACTACAAATACAATCCAAGTCTTAACTTCATCTCAAAGGCAAAATTGCTAAGAGCAGACTCTTCAAACTGAATGAGGAGTTCTGAGTAATCAGCATTAGTAATGTCTCTACTAATTTAAGATATTCTTTGCCACAAGCCAAGAATGAGTCAGGCTAAAATTTATCTGCAATATGTTGCATTTAAAAAAAAAAAAATATATATATATATATATTTCTGTGTACTTCTTTAAAGCACTGTTTGAATTTGAGTTAACAGGCATAGACTTACTATTGATACTTCCAACTATGTATTCAATATTTCCTTTGTTCAGCACCTATTTATTGTTCATGTACTGTATGTTGGATACCGTTCAGGCTCCCAGGAGTTAGTGACCCATTGGACTTTGAATATTTGAAATCGAAGGATAGACGAAAATTCCTTTACAAACAGGAAGCAAATGTCTTAGACTGGAAACAACTCTATTCAGATGTAAGTTTTAGGTAAGTTTACCCTCAAACTCTCGTGTTTACCTTCCTTTCACCCTCAACACCCTCTTGGATGAACTTGCATTTCAATGACTTCTCAACATTGAAACATAATAATTAAAAAGAAAATGCTGCTGCTGATTTTCAGCCAACATTCCACAGGGAGACAGCCCACTCGAACCACGTGACTGAAGAGAGCTTAAAGAAGCAAGTATTTGTGAATGTGGGTTAGTTAACAAACAAACAAACAAACAAAAAACCCTGAAAGAAAGGTGGAGTTAACATCAGGAAGTATATGGTCGCCCAAAAGGTGGGTCGGGGCAGAGGGTTACTAGGATCTGATAGAGCTGTATCTGTACTGAAGCAGAGAACTTTACTAAATCCTTGGCCTTGGGTAGAGGATACAGTCATGGTCAACCTGACCTATACCAGGCAGGGGAAGTGCAGGAAATGAACACTTCTGTGATCTGATGTTCCACAGCACTTCCTGCTAACCATAGCCAAGAACATTGGTTTCCCAAGATACAGAGCAGAATGGAGAAAAAGGAACAACAGATTTAGAAGGGAAAAAAATCCAAAGAGTAAGATTAAATATAGTAGCTCTTACTAATGATGGAAAAGGTAGGAGTTGTCAAGAGCTAAGTAAAGGAATGATAGACTGATTACTTAACGTACAGTGAGTTGCCTTTTAGAATAATAAAATAAAGCTCTGTAGGACAAAAGTTCTGGAACCAGATAGCAGTATTGGTTGTAGAGAATTACAAATTTCTTGCTACTGAGTTATGTTAAAATCATCAAAATGACAAATTCATGTTAAATTTATTTGATCACAATAACAAATAATAATTTCAATTTGCTCTGTAACAAAATGAAAAAAAAACTTGTGAATCTGTCTATCTTAAGAGATAATTATATTCAGTGTTTGGAAAATGGAAAATAAGAATCATTTTTTAAGGTGAAACAAGTTGATCCAAATATAAAAGGCAAATTAGACACAACCCAACAACAACCACGTTGATTTGATGAGAAACATTTGCCAATTTGTGCAAGCTTAAAATTTAGGTACACACTTCAAACTCAGAGATTGAACAAGATAGTTATTCTTCATAATATGTAACTTTACTACCAGTTTTCTTTGGTGGGAAGCAAGCTTTGTCACTGAAATTTCCTCATAAGCCTTAAAATTCAGTAGCTTAGTCTACTGCAGGCATAGAGAAATTAAAAATACTTCAGAAGTAAGCTACAATTTACATGAACTCAATTGTGGTTTAAAGCAACCAAATAAAAGTACCAAAGTATAAGATTTTTTGATAGTTCACATGAGGAAACAATTCCAAACCACTGTTTTCTCTAACAAGGAATTCCTTGAGCGTATTTTGGAAACAATTCTATAAATGTCAGTATGTTTTATGCTAATTCTTCAAACACAATGCATTAATTTTATAGGGATTTAAATCATCAGGTTTTATTATTTCTTTTACATTGTATGCTTCTTTGAGAAGAAACATCACTCCTTGAATTATCTTTATTCAATACTTTAATTGTCCGGTGGTACAGTGTTTATAATGGGTCAGTTTCCTTCAGAATTGAATTTGCTAATAATTTTTATGTAGGTGCCCAAGCTCAGACCCCCATCTGAGTATGTATACCTTCCTCCAATTAATCATGTCTTCTGGGTTGGGATATAGTATTTAAAGGCTTTAAGGTACCTTCCAACAATAATGTTCTACTCTTGACATATAACTACATTTTTAAAGACGTAAATATACACATGAACACATACACACAAAAGCACATGCACAATCTCACTGCATCCTCTCCACACTCTTAAAGGAAGGTAAGTATTTCCCCTACTTTGTCATTGAAGAAACCATGGTTGAGAGAGATTATGTTACTTGTTGAAGATTAAGCTAGGATTCATTGCCAGTTCTCATGATAAAACCATCACACCGTCAAATCGGGAGCTGTATCCTAATCGGGCAAATAAGCTTGTTCTGCTCATATTACAGTGGAGATAAGCTCATCGTATCTCCCGGTACCCTTATAAGCTCTAAGTTCTGGATCAAAAGATTAGTCTCATCTATTTTCTCACATTCAATTAAAGACTACCAAATGTAGGCTTAGTTTTACCAGCCTATGTCTCATATGGAAGAATTAACATTGATTTCAATGAATTATAAAAGCTACAATCTTCTAATAGTATGCATATGAAAATAAGATACTGGGGGCTGGGGATATAGCTCAGTGGAATAAGCGCCTGCCTAGCAGGCGCAGGGTCCTAAGTTCAATCCCCAGTACCGCCAAAAAAAAAAAAAAAAAAAAAGAACATTGAAAATAAGATAGTTTTTTGATAACTGTAAAAATAAATGTAACCACTGATTAGATTTTAGCATACATCCTTTAACTTCTATATCATTTACCTTTTTACAAAACATATTTTCACATAGAAATATAGTGAATACCCTTCTCTTTGGCTGTACCTATTCTAAAAAAATCATCATATACATTTATGGTAAATCTCATTTAAAAATACACTTTAATACCCTTCATCAATATCCGCTTGCTAGTCCTTTCAGATGCTTTCTTTCCTTTTCTCTCAGAGAAACAAACTCTGTCATTAAAATCTTGACATAGTTTCCATATCTTTCTTAAACTATAGCTCTGACAAAAAATTTTTTTGGTAAAAGAATTTGTACATTTTTAAGATTGAAAACATTTCACCAGTCATGTCTCTTAAAACATTTCACCAACTATAATAAAGAGTTATTATACTCTGACAGTGCCTAAATGTTTAGAAATGTCTTGCTGTTTAATATTACATAAATATGCAAATTTCCCTTCAGTTCTGTGATTTTATTTTGATGTGCATGTGATTTTAATTTGGTCAGAGTATATCTTTATGTTTGACACAAATATTTCTCATTAACTTTTTTCTTTTTAAGTATATTTAAAAGATTACAATGTCAAAGTCATTTACTTAAAAAGTCATTCCCAGGAAGTTTCATAGTTGAATGCCATTTTATAATATTTTAAATAGTACTATATAAATAATTTTGTTTTGTATAATTCAGTAATTATATTTTCACATTCATTTTGATAATTCTAATTCTACACTACTCTACTTAAACTATAATAGTTGTATAAGGTATTTTATTAGCTAATAATCAAAGTCTTCCCACATTTCTTCAAAATGACTTTAAAATTAAAAACTGATTTAAAAAAAGATTTTTAATTTTGATATGTTTAATTTTGCTGTCATTAAGAGTAAAATGGGACATTTTTTCATTGTATTTTCAAAATGGTTATTGTTGGCCTAAAAAGAAACTCATAGTCTGTGTCTATATAACAAGACACTTGACTGAAATCACTCAATTTAATTCACGGACATGTTTTAAACTGACTTTTCTCTGAGTAGCTATGTAAAATGTATATTTCAGATCCAAAATCCTTCTATGGAGCTTGCATTTGATAGTTCTCTATATTAGCTAATTTAGTTATGTTTTTGTTCATTCATTCAACAAAGATTTATTGGTCTTCTATATTCTCAGGTTCATACTAGACATCAAAACAGAACACTGCCTGAGGAAACAATCTAATACACCAGAAAATCTGAGGATTCCTTCTAGCCACAGTAGTCCTCTGATGGAGGGCCTGTAGTTTCCAAACTTCGCTGAACATCAAAATCACTTAAGGAAATTGCTAAAAATGGTAATGCCTGGCTGTACTTCAGTGAGCCAGGCCTCCTTACGCTTTCTTCACTTTCCAGGTGATTCTGAAACTCTCTCAGGTTCCACGCATCTAAGCACAATAATGTAGGGCACACGGTTCCATCACGTAGCGGTTATCACATCTGCTTTACACAAGTAATGCAGAGAATAAAATGCAGGTGGATTAAACAAGTTTGATTCTCCTAAGAGACCAATAATTCGTCATCTTTATTAAGCACTTTAATACAGAGCATTAAAAACAGCAGTTTGACTCACAACCAAATGCTGTGGTAGCCACTGCCATTTTCCCATTTTACAGGTCAGGGCCCTGAGGCTCAGCGAGGTGAGGTAAGACCTGGCCGTTTGCCTGGGAAACTGCAGGCCACACTGAAGCTGAGGCCACCTGGTCCCCTTGCATCACTGCTCTCCCTCCTGGTGCTCTGTGCTTCCGCACTTTTTACGTTAATGTACTCTTACTTTTCTGTTCGCAGTGCCAGGGTGTCTTGGTTACTTTTCTCTCATTACTTTTCTCTCTTGTGGCTGAGACAAAATATCTGACACTCAGAATTAAGGAAGGAAGGTTTATTCACAGTTGGTGGAGATTTCAGTACATACTTGGATGGCTCCAAGGCAGGGAGGCACATGGCAGAGGGCAACAGTTCATGGTGGTGGAAAACAGCAAAAGCAGCAAGAGCAAAAAGGGAGGAGCAGCAGAGAGCAGCCTCTTTCCCTCCCTTATACTGTGTGCAGGCTGCGCGCCCCAGGGCAGGGGCAGCACTCACACCAGTAATCCCAGCACAGGACCAGGGATCAGTCATAAACCCTAGAAGCTGCCCCAGGACTGCAGGAAACGTCGGGGGGACATCCAGACAGAAACCATAACACAGGGACTTGAGGTTCAAGGGTGCTCACCTATAGACCAATAATCTAAGCATCCACCATCAATATATTTTTAAAGTTTAAATGTGATCATGAATGTATTTTTTAAACTTTATATTTACTTTTACAAACTATTTGCATCATTAGCCTAAGGGAAAAATGTAAATACTTTCCCCAAAATACAAAGTAAATATAAAACTAAGTGAAAGATACATGAAGCAGTATTTCTTATTGATAGTTTAACACTGGTTCCACAAACATGAGCCCAAGGTTTTCTTTTGTTTATTTTTCAAGGAGATTAGCACTCTTTTAAAAAGTTTCACAGACATATAAGCTTCTTGGTTTAATTATAAGGCTTCAAAGAAACTAAAAGAGGACACGTGTTATCTTTGTATTGTTCAGAATTATTTAACCATGTGCCTGTAAGCTCCACATTATGTCTATCCAGTAGGCATGAACTATAGTTTCTGTAACAATAGATCAATGAGCTAGCTTAAAATGCCACAAAAGCATAGAAATGTAACGAATACTTGAATTTGTTGTTACACATTGAATTAAGTGAGAAACTGGAAGACAAAGCAATACAATAAAAATAGATGAAAACAATAAAATAAAGCATAGACTAATACCTCATGTATTTATTTGATTATACAGAGTTTTAAACAGACTACAGTGGTACCTCAGCTCTCAAGCTTAATTCATTCCGTGGTTCTGGGGAAGATGGCTGTGCTTGTGTTCCTCGCTTGATGTGGAATTCCTCCAGGGAAGCAAAATTCTGCGGAACGCTTCTGTTTGTGAACCAAATTATTTGTGAACAGAAGAGTTCATGAACCGAGATATCACTGTACTTTTTTTTTTTTTGAGATAGTACCCTGCTGTGTAATTCAGCCTGGTCTTGCACTTACTCTGTAGGGCAGGCTGTCCTTGTACTCACTGTAATCCTCCTGCCTCTGCCTTCCAGGTGCTTGGATGACAGGTGTGTGCCACCAGGCATGGCTTTACTATACTATCTTTAAGAGGGAGTAGAAGCTTTTCTGCTCAGCATTAGAAAAAAAAATCAAAAATTATGAAATGTTTAGGATTTAAAATAAATGAATCTGGCAGTACTTAGCATTTTCATCTGTAAGTACTTCGTAGTACTTGTAGGTTAGAATGTTACTTCAGTAGCCTTACATATTCTACACTCAATTTGAAGATATTTGTTTATTATTTTACAGCAAAACTACCTGATAAAATTGCTTATTATCCTGCCTTGGAATTAAATATTTAAAATTTTAACAGATATCATACATTAAGTTTTAATAACTATATTAATAATGAGTTAATGACCATGTTTAATAATTAATATGCTACATTACCCATTCAAGAAAGTTTCTGTTCTATACATTTATTGGGCAAGTAGTGCTCACATTACTTTAATGTATAACTTGCATGACCAAATTTATTGTTTTTTTTTAATGTATGTGGTGCTGGGGGTCGAACTCAGGGCCTTGTGCATGCAAGGCAAGAGCCCTACCACTGAGCCACATCCCCGCCAGGCCCTGCATGACCAAATTCATGAGACCCATTTTTAAGTCATTTGTAAGTTTTAGGTGGAGGTGTTGATGTTTGTCAATGGTGCTTCATTTTCTTAAATGTTCTATAACCCTGATCAGTTAGTCTCACAGAGTAGAGAGCATAGAATTTAATGCAGATGCCTGGAAGACTTTCATGTCATCAGCAAAATATGAAAGACATAACCAACATCTTGTTCATGCTGTTAGAAAGTATTTAATATGGACTGGAAATCGATAAAGTTATACATACTATGGTGTAAAAAGATGAATTTAAAATAGTTTACATGGGAAGGATTGGCTGAAAATGAAATGTCAGTTCAAAAGTTTAACAATATTAAATTGAAATATTACCAAACAGCTCTTAAAAGTTTCTTTCTATTAAAAAGATTATCTCATATCAAAATTTCTTGATGAATCATGGTGGTATTTAAAAAATGGAGTAAGAATCCCTTTGTAAGGAAGCAATGTTACTCATTAAAGACAGACGTGGATTCTAAGGTTAGCAAGGTCAAGTTTCAAATCTTGGATCAGGTTTGGTGAGTGAATTTTATGAAAGTTACTTAAGGGACCTCAGTTCCATATTTACCAAATTGAGATAAAAATATCTACTTTGGAAATGTGTCAAAGAGTATAAGAAATGGAAAATTTAAGTAACTGACAAAGAACTAATGTATACACACACACACACACACACACACACACACACATATATACGCACACACACACACACACACACACACACACATATATATATATGTATTCTGGATAAAACAAAATTCTCTTAAGTTAGTTTGACTATCATTATAGTCACATATCACCTTATATCTGGCTTACTTCTCACCAAAACTTTGAGAACAGAAGCTATCTTTCATATCTTTAGTGCATATACAATAAAGGTAGTGAATGAAAATATTGAGCAAAAAATGAGATGGATGTATTTAGTTATATATTTATCCAAAAGATTCTCTTAGAAATCATGTGTAGCTCAGTAGCAAACATGTGGCTAACACTACAAGGTCTTAAGTTGGAACCCCAACACTGAAAAAAGGAGGGGAGTTCTTTACATAAGTTATCAAGAGCAATAATTCTTCCACTACAATCAAAACATGGGCTTGTATGGAAACTTTATCAGAATTCTGATTTCAAACGGAAAGCCTTTCTTATATCTCTACAGTTCTTGAAGTTAACCTCTGGATAGAAATTGCTCCTGACTCAGTTAACCACAAGTAGACTACCGGAGACCCATGGTTGAAAGGGATCTTCTGGGGACCCGTGCTTACTAACGGGAGTGGCGCTGTTGTCACAGACCATGCCTTTATCCGGCCTTCTTTCTCGGCTCCCCACGCCCACATCCTGTGTCATGCCTCTGTCAGTCCTTCTCACCGGCTTTTCCCCAGGAACGAGATCACAGGCCATGTCCTTTCCCTGTGGTCAACCGCAGGATTTGCTCTGGCCATAGGGCATTCACATATAAGATATAAGCAGGAACTCACGCTTAGATTCAAGCTTACTGTTTTGTACCTCTGACATTGTCATCAAAACATGAGAAGGATCATTTGCTAATGATGAGAAAGGTACAGAGCGGAATACCCTCAGCTGCCTCAGTCGACAGCTAGCTGAGCTGCAGACATGTGGGCAGGCCCCGTTCGGATCACACCATTCACCGCGGAACTGCAGCTTTCCCCGGCCCTATGAGCGCAAAGGGGCTGCTGTTTGCTACTCTTCTCTTATAGCTCTTTCTTACATGCCATTATTACTCTAGCAGGTTACTGTTCAATTTTCTTTGGGTTACATGTATTTGTGAACTGATCAAATATCCCCAGATGATCTACTGTATGCCTCATTTTTATTTTTATAGAAAATAGAATAATTCCATATTTTGATTTACAGTGTTCTAAGACAGGTACCAGCGAAAGAGTGTTGGGAGGACTAGCCCTTCAAAGTACAACTGAATTATCTACACCTGGAAACAGCAAGCTTCTCTCTGATGCCGAAATAATCTCATGGTAGGAGATTTTCAACAAATATTTTCAGAGGATTAAGTCACATGCTGTTAAGCTCATGGAAATGAATCTCTTGAAACAATACTTATTCTGAAGGCATTTTTCTTTCACACAGCTTTTGTACCCTTGAGTGTCTTTTTCTAAAAATAGCAACAGATCAATCCACAAATGCTCACATTTTCTCATTACTTAAATTCCCTTTGTTTCTCACAAACTCCAGGTCCTGACCACTTGCCTGAGTTCCAGACATACCTATATAACTACAGAGTGTACATCTCCACCTGGACCTCCGTCAGGTGTCTATAGCTCAATGTACCTAAAGCAAAGTCCACTATTTTTCACTGAAAACTGACACTTGGATCTTCTGTCTGTGTAATGTCTACACCTATCACCAAGCCAACTATTCAGATCCTCCTTCGTTCCTCCTTTCCCGTCAGGCCTCACCTCAAAGCCTGAATAACTGAAGTGAATAAATGAAGTAGCTCACATAATCTCAGAAATTATTGACCACAGATTCCTTGGCCTGTAGGAACCATGCTATGGTTTTCCTTATTAATCCATACTAATCAGTGCCATTTGTGTTGTGTAATTCTCTCATCAGAGTTTTAGCACAACACTGGAATAGACAAAATGTAAGGTCCAGTTTATTCAACGACAACACAGAACTATCTTTTGCTTTAGCTGTCTTCATCCGGGGGTGGTTTTGAGAACAACCTTTCACAGAAGCTCAAGGCAGAAAGATGTCCCATCTTTAATAAATTCCCTCATACCTCAAGTTTTCCAGAGAAAGGGTTAAAAGGAGGAATGGGAATTTAAAAGTTAAAACACACAAATAGTTACCTGACATGAGTGTCTTGAAGAAATTGTTAATGCCTAAATGCTCTATGCTTTTTAGTGGCTTGGTGCCTGAACTTAAACAGAACTTCCATAAAAGTCATACAGAAAAAATAAATGGAATGGAATCTAAGGAGCTCAGCAATTATGTTAGAAATGTTTATCTAAGAACTAAACATCAATTTTTAAATCCTTTTTATTATAAAATTTAAAGGGACTGAAAATTTATCTTTAGATTGCACCAGGCAAATGAAATACATATGTGTGCACGTTAGCCAGAGATCTACGAAGAAACAGAACCAAGGTTGATATACATAGGTATGCACAAAAGGAGATTTATTATAGGAATTATCTCACATGGTTATGAAGACCAAATGTCCAGTGGTTTGCCTTCTGGAAGCAGGAGAACTAGGGAGACCAGAAGTCTAACTCAATCTGATTACAGAAGGGTGAGAATTACAGTACTATTGGGGAGGATGATGCCTAAATTCTCATATGAGTCTAGATGATCAAGCTCTAAGAGTGTTAAGGTTCAGAACCCAAAAATAGATGTCTTAGCTCAAGGAGAGATGTTGTGTTTGCCTTTCTCCATGTTTTTGTTCGACTTCATCCCTCATAAACATTAGCTGGTGGCTACCCACATGGGGGGAGGGTTCCACTGGCCTTTTCAGTTCACCAATTACAATTCTAACCTCTGCCAGACTTACCTTCACTGACACACCCAGAAATAACATGTTTCCAGCTATCTCAGTATCCATTAGCCATGTCAAATAATGTTTTACCACCTACCTGGGCATCTGTAGGACCAGAAAATTTGACACAAAATTAAGCATCATAGTGTTGAATATGCATTGTTTTTTCTTGAATAATAAAACTTGTGAGTGGCTTATGCAGTGCTGACTTTGTTGTGAAATCCCAAGGGCACAGTCTGTGTGGCCTTAAAGAATCAAGGAAGCTGAGCAAATGAAGCTCTTGAGAGTAATGTGCCTTCTTTAAAGCAGGTGTATTTCTGCACATATGAAGGACTTGAGCTGCTAATGGATCTAGTGTAGTATGTTCAGTTTCACGGATTCACTTGTGTTTACAGTGATTATTAGGCATTTAAACAGTAATGCCTTCATCTGATGGTAATGGGTGGAGTGTGTGTGTGTGTGTGTGTATGTACATGGGAGTATGCGTGTGCACATGTTGGGGGTTACTTAATGATATGACCTTGTGCCCTTTTGGGGGATGTTGGATGGGAGGGGATCTGGTTTTATTGAGCACACCCATCAGGAGGAAAAGGTTTACATAGACCCACCCCTGTTGCTTCATCATAAATGAAGCACAGAAGATTCAGAGTCAAAATAACCAAAATCTTAATGAGTCATAAAAGCAATAAAAGGAACTCAGCCTCCAGTAATAAGTGATCTGAAGAAGTAAGCATTTGTACAGCAGATATTATGAAAAGTAATCTACAGATTCTGTACCTGAAGTACAATAGGCTCTCAGAAAAGCAGAGATGAATCATTTGTTTTAATGAGACATGGGCTCTGATCAAAGTGAGAAATCCAAAACACATAGCCAAAGCAGTATGGCTACAAGAAGAAAATGTTCATAAAATTTGGACAATACAGTGAGCCCCACAGCCCAGGCAAGATCTGCATAAAGAAGCATCTAGGAAGAGCTTAAACAATTGTTGAGGGAAACATCTGGAAAGGAATGTTAAGTTCCCACTGTTAAGTACTGATGATTTCGTAAATATAATTATGCCTAACTAAAAATGCCTTCACAAAGTCATGAGGATAGAAGATTTATATTTACTATGTGCTTGACTTATGATAGTTTAAAGTAAATATAAAATGCATGCTTTTTAATTTCAAGGTGAAAATTTAATAACTATCATCAGATTCTTTAGATGCTTAGTGAAATCCTTACTTTAACGCTAGTCATTTCTCTGAGTGAACCAAGGAAGCATGAATTACTTACTGTTTGACCACATAATAAATCATCTCAAAATCTAGCAGTTTAAAGTGGCACAATTGATTATTTCTTGATTTCTGTAGGTCAGAAATCTGGGCACTGATTATTGGGGCCTCTGGCACATGGTCTCCCACAAAGCTGTAACCAAGACGTCAGTAGAGGCTACAGGGATCTCCCAATCTGAGGGTACAGGGATAGTCCCCTTGCAAGCTCATTCATGCCATTTCAGCGGGATTCAAATATTTGCTGAATGGCTGCACTGAGCATCCCATTTCCTGAGTGGCTGCTGGATGGAGGGCTCCTTCTGTTCTTTCCATGCGGGTCTTTGCTCCAGGCTCTAAAATCATGACAGCCTGCTTCATCAGAACCAGCAAAAAGAGCCAGGCAGAATGAGCACACGCAAGATGGAGGCTATGGTCTTTTTTCACCTAATTTTGGAAGTGACCACCCCTCACTGTGCTTATGTGCTATTCAGTAGAAGGAAGTCTGGAGGCCCAGTGCTCACCAGAGAAGGATGTGAGCATGAGAAATCCAAAGTTGTTGGGACCCATCATGGAAGCTGTCAACCACAAGGCATGTTGGGAAATCACTCCACTGACTGAGTCAGGACCTCTTTCATTTCTGGATCTACCACTTCCTGGCTGTTTGATTTGAACAAGCTTCCTGACAGATCTAGTCTGTTGTGTTCTAGAGTATGGGATCTGCAATAGACCACCAGGTTTGAGCGTCAGACTTTGTACACTGTGCAATCTGCAAAAGATTTTTTGCAGTGTTTTTGTTTGCATGTTTTGTAGTGTTGAGGGTAGAACCCAGTCTGGTGTATGCTTGGCCAACACTACCACTGAGCTCTAGTCCTAGCCCACAGCTTGGGAAAGTTACTAAATTTTTCTGACCTTTACTTTTCTCATCTGTGAATCATTTAACAGATACATCACATTATTTTTGAGTGAACACAGATAAATAATTTAGAAGATGGCTGGGGATAATAGGAATAATAGTACGTAGACCATGTGGTTGTTGAAATAATTAAATAAGATAATAGAAATATAAGAACACTTATCACAAGGCCTGGCTAGTAAACCCTCAAACCGTGGTGCCCACCATTACCGATGTTTTTGTTCCTTTTATCAGGGAAAGGAGCCTCCATTGCTGTTGCTGTTCTGTTGCCCCTCATCAGTTCTTTCTCCCGTTTCTCTAAGGAGTTTGTCTTTGTCACCGTCCCACTAAGACAAAAGTACCCAATACCCACAACTTAGAGGAGGAGGGGTTTAATGTGGCTCACAATTTCAGTCCATGGTCTGTTGGCTCCAAGGAAAAAATGGTGGGGTAGAAGGGCACAGGAAAGGAACACTGTTCAACCCAAGGCAGCCAGGAGTCAGAGGGAGTGAGGAGGAGCCGGGAACAAGAACGCGCCCTTGCAGGGCCCCAGTGACCACCTTGAACCCAGCCTCGTCTCCTAACAGCATGTTTAGCTCCTAAACTCATCAATCACCCTCCGAAGAAATGAAACTTTGGGGAACATTTTAGATCTCAACCATAATGGAGGGTCGGTTGGTTTAAATCACAAGAGCACAAAGAGAGCCCCTAAGTTTCACGATGGGCAGCCTATCGCCAAATGGCTATGGAACCGCTAGTATTTCTGTGCCAATTACGAATGAGGAAACTGGATATACATGTTGAGCTTCACACAGCAGGCACAAGACAGGAGTCTGGGAGTCCTCTAAAGTGACGGTGAACCTTCTAGAGGTTTCAGTGGTAACAGCTTGCTGCAGCGCATGGGCCATAGGTTCACCACCAATGCTCTAGATCATTAGAGGAGAGGACAGTACCAGACATGGAAATGACAGCAGCCAGAGAGTTCTGTCTCACTCAGGAATCTCCAGGCAGACATTGCATTCAGAGCTCAGTCTGTGAGATCTGTTTCTAACGCCCTGGCCTGAGTGGGGATATTTTGCAAAATTTTGCTTAGGAACACAGATTCCTAAGCAAACAGTGCCCGTTGAGGTCTCACTGGGAAAAATGGTTTCTGAACAGTCTGGATGGAAAGGAAATGGTGGCAATTTTTAAAGAGAGAAAAATAAACTTGCTCGGTTACTTAAGCCTAAATACTAGAACAAATACTAGAATCGAGGGCCCTTTTAATGTCAATTCAAAGCTGTAACAAGAAGCACAGTAAAAGTTGAGTAAGGATTTATATTGTATAGTCATCCAGACAAGCAAGTTGACTGACTGGCAGACAGAGTTTAGTGTGATTATTATAATACAGGTCACAGACAGTATAAGTGCAGGGTATTTCCTGTATTGGGGAGCTAAGGCTCTTATATTAAGTAAGGCACACCGGACATTTAATATGATTTTTTACAACCAAAACTATTTTATGTTTCCTTTTAAGTAACAATAACTTCCTTTTCTCTTATCTTTTTCAAATAAATCTACCCCCATGAATTCACTCACAACTGTGATTTTAGAGGTCTGGCAGCACAGATAGCAAAGACAGAGGAAAAGTGAATGAAAGACAACCAGAAAGAAATCTTTTTCAAGTGACCTGTCAGACAAGCAATCTTCACAAAGAGAACCCCTTTAAGAAAAAAAGAAAACAATATATCTATATCTATATATATTCTATATTTTAAGTTTAATTCACATATATACACATATACACTGACACGTATGTTTAGAAACAAGCACATAGGCATATCTAAACAAACATATGCATACATATATACAAAAACACAAATATATATATTTTTATATCAAGAGAGACTCTAAAAGAATTGCAAAATGAAAATGTATAAAACCTTCCAATTTTAAGGTGAAGATATTATAACAGAGTAAATGATACATAGTCTTAAATTACACTTTACAAAACCAGCAGACTATGATACTCTTTGACTACCTGAGCTTCCAAATTTCAGAAATCTGAGTTTTCCAACAGTTCAGTGGAAAATGCTACCATGTGCTGATAGTCAGTGCTTTCAAACAAGAACCGTCTCTCAGAAGGAATGGTTGAAATCCAATGCAATTTTAGAGTCACGATTGTTCCTATGCAGTTGGCAGACACATGCCTTAAAACCACACTGATCCCATAAAAGCAGAGTGGACCATTGGCCCCCAGAGGCTGGGGAGAGGAGGAGGAGGTTGCACATGGCCAGATAGGAGGAGCTAGCCCTAGTGATCTGCAACACGATGGGCTAACCACAGATACCACGATTTATTACATATTTCAAAGTATTGTGCATTTCAAAGAAGAGAAGAATTTAAAGATTCCAGGCATACAGGAGTGGTGACTGTTGAAGTCAATGTTAATTACCCTAAATGGATTGTTGAACATTGTGTACACAGATTGAGTTATCATATTATACCCTATAAACATGTACAAATTGCATGTATCAATTAAAATGAATTTTTATATTTCTTAAAGAACCCTACTCAGAGTGGGGAGCTCTGTGAATAGGCTTATAGTTTTATGTCTAGTCTTATGTACATAGTGATTGACTTCTCATTGCTTCTGAGAGTACCATTGCCCAAGTACTACCAAGCTGTACCTGAGCTATCACTCTGGAGCCTGGGCTGGTATATTGGAAAGAATCACAGGTGCCCATGGCCAGCTGTGGAAGTGGGCAGTGGGGTGGGGATGGGGTGTGCTTGTTACACACTGGTTGAGAGTTTGGCCTTGAGGCTGGCAATCAGAAAGATATGCTACCTAATTTCAATTTACCTTTAAATAGCCATGCTATAGTAATTAAATTTCAGAAGATGTGACTGACCTTAATAAACTTTTTCTCTCACCCTTGACTTGGGCTGGGTGGTGATAATAAGCCCTAGCAGACTTCTTCTATGAGGATTAATTGAGATAATATATGTAAGATAGTACATAGGATATTTCAAGGCCTCTAAAATCCTTGATCTTAGATTTCAAACTTCTTGGTGTTATCTTTTTATTTATAGACCATAACAATACCCAGGGATGTCTTGAAAGAAAAATATCAGAGCGATTTGCTTTGTAATGAACTGAATACATTAACTTAACTTTAAATATAGAGGAATACTTCAGAACATGGGCTAAAATCAGAAAAATCTGGGCACAAGGGCCATTTCCAAGAAACAGATACTTTAGTAATTTATCTTTATAAATATAAATCTATCATTTATAAATGATATTCAATAATTTTCAGTTTCCTTAGGCTCTTTTTTCATCTTTAAGGTAGGGACAAAAATAAATGTTACTTGCTTGTGGGACTATGGACAGAATAAATGCTGAGGAGTACATAGCATAGAGATCAAAATGTATCAAGCCTTTAGGACATATTAGGGATTAATAATATTAATAAAAGTAGTTCCACACTACAAGTGCTTCCAAATTATTAAAATAAAAACATTGTATAGTTTTTGTGTGGATGTAATGCCAAATATATAAAGCATCAGAAAACAGACAAACACATACTCAAAAGAAAAACATACAAACAGTACCATTGTATTACCTGAAAACAAAAGTATAGTTATATTTTAGGTGAAAAAGTTATGTTTATGTAATTTGCTCATGAACAGAACTGCTGCACCTTATGTGTGCCTAGTTGGAATCACTTTTTTCATATATTCACCATTCATTTTTTAGCAGCAACTAATGATTAATAAGAGAGCACTAGTCCTGGCTTGCATGAATTCTTCTCCCTGATGATTATGATAAAGAATATACAAATACAAACACAAATTGTTCTCTGTTAAGAATCCTCATGAGAGCTGTGAAGTATGGTGTCCCACAAGTAGATTCAATACTAATATTTGAACCAGACACGGAAAATGGGGAAGTCTTCCTGGAGAAATTAACAATCAGGTGGGGACCTGAAAAGTAAGCCGAAGTTAGCTTGAGAATGAACAGTTAAGTCAGAAGCCACTGCAGGCATGAAGTCCCTGATGTGGACAGGAAGAGAAGGTGAAACCTCCAGGAAACAAGAAGCCAGCACACCACAGCATGGTGAGCATCAGAGAGGAGTGCTGGAGAAAACTAGGCACTGGTTACAGCCTATATCTAGGTGCCCCTCCCCCAAAGCCTCACGTGGTCGCAGGTGGGGCTTTTCAGAGTTGGCTGGATCAAAGGGGTGTGATGCTGGGATTAAGAATGTGATGCTGGGATAAAGGTGTGTGACTGCTAAATCAGTCCTATGATTGGTTTAGCATAGTTCTGGGTGTGGATAATGGGAAGGTCCACCTTAGGTCTGGGTGGCACCACCCAAACAGCAGGTACCCTGAAAGGGATGAAAGGGAGAGGCAGCCTTCACTGTTTTGCTGCCTACTGCCTGCCCTGCTTGCTGTGGACTGTTTCTCCCCTGTGATGCTCCTCTGCAATGCCACCCTACCTTGGATCCAGCCAACTAGGAACTAAAACCTTTACAAAGTATGAGCTGACATAAACCTGGCCTTCTATGACTTTGGGAGTCAAGCGTTTTTTCTCAGCAGTGGGAAAAGTAACTAGGCCACTACCAAATTAGAGAGGATGAAGTAGTAGAAGACACTTGACAGGGAAAGTCAGAAACTGTTTTGTAAATACAGAGTTGGATGAAATTCCTCTGTCATAGAGATACTTTTACGAGGTATAGACAAAAGAGTAAGGTCACTGAAGTATAACCATGTCTAACTTGAGCTGGCTTTAAACCAAATGTTTCACAACAAAATATTTCTGTATTCGAATTAATTGTAACCCACTGGTTTATTTATTTTTTATTGACATATAATAATTGCATATATGATAATTCAGAACATGCACAACATATAATGATTAAATCACAGTAGTATTTCTGTCTCTTTAAAAATTTATTGTTTCTTTGCTTTGGAAGTGTTTGAACTCTTCTAGTGCTTTATAAATGTGTAATAAATTGTTGTGTACTCTGGTTACCTCACTGTAGTGTAGACACTTGAATTTCAGTCTTCCTGTGTAACTGTGTTTTGGTACTTGGTGTACAACATCTTTCTATCTCCTCTGTTTTGCACCCTCCCAACCTCTATGACCACTATGTTACTCTCAACTTCTGTGAAATTAGCTTGTTTACTTTCTACCTTTGAGCAAGAGTGTTCAGCCTTTGACCTTCTGTGTCTGGCTTATTTCACCTAATGTCATGTCCTCCAGTTCCTACTGCATTGCCGCAAAAGCCAGCATCGACTTCATCTTTATGGCATTTTTCTTTTTGGAAAAAACATTTTCCATTGAGATAAAAAGGTATGGCTCTTCAGGTTTGTTTTGCAATGAATTATATCAACCTCAGTCCATAAAACAGGCATTCTTCTGAGATAATACAAATGTCTATGGCAAGGACAATTTCTGTAATTCTTACTTTTTGAGATAAATGAACACTGAAGAATTTTTTTGATAAAAATCCTCATGAAGCTTCATTTAGCTGTGGCTAAAAGCTGGGAAAATCCTGTTGATGGGTTGATACTGGTGAATCCTTTAGGGCACTGGGGCAAAGAGCTGAAATCTTTGAGGTTAAAGTATTTCTGAGAACAGAGAAGGGCTAACACATACAGTAGGAAAGGGATCCAACACTAAGTTACAGTCACAGCATCACAGAAAAGGGAAAAAAGGACTAACTTAACTCACAGCTGAGGCAGAAGGTAGCAGGGAACAGGGAAAAGACCCTGTCCGCTGCCTGCTGAGGCTGTGTGAGGTGTACAGTGACCGTCTGCTCCAGGAAGCTTGTTGTTTGGAGGTGGATAGAGCTTTGACAAAACAGGTTATCTATGTCACTCAAACAAAATAACACACAATTGGTTTGCCACTCAATCCCTCAACTCGAAAAGGAAGGAAAGACAGAAAAAAGGTGACAAGATAGTGAGTGTTGGAAGGTTACAAGGCCAGAATGCACGCATCCAAAAAATAGTAGTTGAAGAACGTCTACAGGATCATTTTTTACATTTCTATTGGGCAATAAAAGCCCACCTCTCTACACCAAACAGATTTTGAAGATCCATCAAAATACTTAAAGCAAATAAAATATATTTCTTGGATCCAAGATAAATAGAAAAACTTCAAATGTTTATGTATAATGTTTTATCAAACATCTAAAAATGTTTACCTTAGTTACACAGGTCAACTCTTATAATTACATGGAAAAGACAAATCAGAAGAGTAAAAATAATTTCTTTGTTTACATGGCTGAAATTATGAGTTAAGATCATTTTCAAAAAATTTCCAGGAAATATTATATGTAATAATTAATTTTTTAATGGAATGTCAGGGTATTAAGGAAAAAGTTTTTATTTTAAGTAGTAGCATTTCATATATTTCACACTGATGGTCCAGGTTCTTCACATTTCCTCTTTAATTTTCTCAACTATGGAAATAAAGTCAGATTTTCCCTTTGACATATTTAGTACATGTGGAGTCTAGGCCAGCTGTTGCTTTTTGTTGCTAGTAATAATTTACTCACTGATAGGTGATTTCCTTTTTATTTTTATGGTAAAATATACTTTGCAAGCATCTATATTTGTCATCATAAATACTTAAGGGGTCTCTAAGAAATTCTCTGATTCAACCTTCTCATCTTACAGCTAGGAAAATGAAGTCCCAATAACTGAGGTGACCAAGGTTACACACTTAATCAATGATAGATACGTGTCTCCAAATTTGATGTGGTTAGTGGTAGAAGACAATAACTTTAAACTAAAATATATTTCAAAACTTTCACCTCTCTAGCAGAATAAAAATTCTACATGTTCAAATATTGTTGACTTCTTTTATTAAGATATTCCAGCAATATTATCCATACACTTAATTTTTCTGCCCTGGTTCAGAACTAGCACTCCCAACTAAAATGTTGTGATAGAGCATTGTGGTAGAGAAAAGATAATGACACTGTTTATTTGCAAACCCTTCTCATTTTCATTTTAAGTTTTGAGTCATGCCAAATGAATTTGGGTAGGAATACAGTTATTACTTCAGTTTGCAATTATTAGAAATTATAAAAGCAGATACTGAAATAAAAGTCCTTCGGAGGATGACTTCGATACAGAGTATTAATTTTAATTACATTGTTCATGATGATAATATAGTTTTATCATTTGCTTCTGAAGTTTCTTACATGGGAATCTATTTGTCCAAGAATTTCTATTGAGCCTATAACCACAGTACTTAGAAGTCTGGAATGAAGTGTAAGATTAGCACAATAATAGCTTTCCTCTTTCTATAATATTTTAATGTAGATAAAATGAGAACATATTAGTACCAGAATTATAATTAGACAGCAGGAATTTTTGAAATCTCAGCTGCAGGTACACCAGTTTCCACTTAAGTCCTTAAAATGCTAAAATATTAAACACAAGTGTCTTATTGAAAATAAGTTCCACATCTTTCTTAAGGTATTGAACCTGTGGTAATGCCCTTCCATGTTTAAATTTAAAATATATATTTTTATTTTTACTTTTTTTATCTTTGCAGTGACTTTTAAAAATATTTCTTAGGCTTTGTTCTCATGTTCTTTTTTATGTTAATTGAATCAGAAGTTTCCCACTTTATTCAAATTACATGTCTAATGGCTTTTGAAATACTCTAAATTTAAGGAAACAGAACTTAGTTGTACAGTTCTTTTTAATGTACAAGTGTAAATATGAAAGCTGAATATTAGAATGATCTCTATTTCCCATATCAGTGACATTTCAAATCCACAGCGGTGTAAGAACATTATTAGATGAGGCCCTCCGTGTAATTTTTGACAGATGGAGGGGAGGAAGGGGAAGTCAGTTTTGGAGCTCGTCCACTAACCAGTCACTCGAGGACTGTCACCCCTTTTTTTGGCAGTTTAACTCCATTTCTTCATATTTGTCTCTCATCTGGATGAGGTTGCTGCATTTCCTCAGTTAATCCTTATCATACCCTCTCATTACCTCAGTCTGTGTTCTTTCGCTGCATAAAACATCCAGGAAATCCCTTTTTAGGGTTGCTGGCATGCCTGTGTGAGAACAAACATGTGGCTGCAAAGAAGAAATTTTAGATTCCTGAAGAACTCAGCACATTTCCCTAAGATGCTTAGAGGATTAGTAAGCATCTTGGAAATTAGAAAATGATTTGTGTCTGACTTATACGTTGGGAAGTAATGACAACCAGTTTTCTCATCCAAACCTCTATTGATTTGCAATGGATCTTCAGACTCACAGAAAGAAACAAGTCCTTATGTATTTTTTGCCTCTTCAGAGGATGAATAAATAATGTTTTTTAATAAGTCACCCTAGGCCAGATCTCAGATTCATTTCTATACTCGCCCCCACCACTTCTGTGTTTTGTAGAAATATGTAAGTCATAGCGTAACCTTTGAAATTAAATGTGTTTCTTTGACATTCTCTTTGTAAAGACAGTATCTTCCCAGGCCATGTGTTGTAAAAGCGGGGAGTGTCTTGGCAACGAAGGATGCAGAGTTTCCAAATGCTGCTTTACAGAAATTTAAAGGTTTCTCAGGGGCTCTCCAGGGACCACAAAATGTACTAAAGCATAGGCAAATGGGACACTGTTTGTGCCCCCACGGCTCCCCCCGCCCCCCGTGCGTGTCTGTATTTCCTGCAGGATGTCTAGGTTACTTTATTCAAAGCATTGCTAATTAAGATATGGTCCATTCAACAATAGCTTCATTCTTGCTTTAAAATACTAAACATTTGTAAACTACTGGGCTAAACTGTTAAAGACAATAGGCAAAGCGCTATGAAAGCCAGTTAACATTTTAGATCTGTTGCTTATTAGATCTGACACCTTGGATAAGTCATTTGATTCTCACCTACAAAGTAAGGAAGCTAAAAACCTCCTTTTCAAGCTCTCACTTATTCTAATGCTCTGCAGCCGAAGGAATATTGTGGTCCTATGGGCCACTGAGTCATGATGAGTCAAGAGGCCTATCTTGTGTGAGAACAGTGAATCAGAGAAAAGCAAGAAAGACACATAAGAAATAATTCTAGGGTCTATCAGTGTCTTGAGTTACTTTGAAAATATTTGATTCCATGGGTATGTGGGTTTTTGTTTTCTGCATTGAGATAGACTCCCAGCATTTAAACTACAGTGTTCTTATATTATTAAGTGTTTAGAAGACAGTCTCATTTAGTGAAATAAATATTGTACCAGAGACTGAACTGTAAAACTAGTAAATCCATATAGAAGTTGTCAAAGCTTAGGACAGTATTCCTTGTGCTATTCTGTGGAGTGCTCCTGGCCAGTGGTGGCCACGCCATCCAGAATTCATCTGTGCCTATGAGGCCCTAAGTCAGTCTCAGCTTGCCATTCTTCCCTCTCTCTTGCTTCTTCTTTTCCTTCCTGTTTACCCCTTCCCACAATTCATCTCTGCAACTCTCTGCATGTCTCATTCACTCCCTCTGCCAAATCGCTTCCACTGGCTCCATTTCAATGCTATTTTCTCGCAGTGCCTGGGTTGATACAGCCTTAATTCCAGACAGCAACATAGATCAGCCTTTTTAAAAATTTCAGTCCCAATTCCCAACTCATGAGAGAGAATGTGGCCATCCCATCTCTGTCCAGGTGTTCCCAACTTGTATAACCCTTGGACAGTATTCTGGCTTGTGTTTACAATTACTCCCAAAACCTTATATAGTCATAGATGAGGCTAGTTTTCAGAGGGGGCTGGGTCTAGAGTGTGTGATGCTCTAATTGATTCACGGTGCAATGCTAGACTCAGGGGCCCTAGGAGTAAGGATGTAAGTAGTCTGGATAAGAGAAAATGGGCCAAAAGATGCTGCTCAGGGCCTCTGTTGCCTTTGCTACTTTCTGGGCACCATGAACTGCTCTGTGATATCCCTCTGCCATTCCTCCCTGCCTTGGAGCAAGCCGATTACGGAATAAAACCTCTACAAACTGTGAGCAAAATATACCTTTACCCTTTAACTTTGGGTAGTGGGTATTTTGCCTCAGCAATGAGAGAAAAGTAACTAAGACAGGCAGGCAATGAGTGTTACAGATGTACCTCTTCAATTATGAAACTGTAAAGAAATATGGAGACTATAAGGATTCTGCAATTCTGTCAATCGTTTCTAAATTTCTATGATTCTATGATCTTTACACGCATAGACTGAGAGTGTCTTGTGCTTCCACAATCCCCCAATTTGCCACATCATTAAGAATTACACATAGACCATTACCCCACAAGCAAAGGAATGCATACTCCGTAATGTGAAGAACCTGGGCGCCGAACCATGCATTCATTCATTGCTTCAGCCTCTCTCTGCTGACACAGATTACAAGATATTATTTACTCTGAGCTGCTGTCTCTAAAAGTCAGAATTCTCTAGTGGCCACAAGACCCAATGTCTATCTTTCCCCTTGGGTGTCCTGAATGTTCTCTGACTGTCTCCGAGCACTTTGTCAGGAACAATGTCAATAAAATTAGATAGTTTGTGAACAGCCTATGAACATTAGCTAATAACCTCTCCAAAAGATAGCTGATGAATAGGTCTCCCTGCCACAGAGGTAATTAAGGAATGTCGTCTAAACACAGTGACTGCTAACTTGGTTGTACAAGAAACTTTCAGTGGGCCTTTCTTATTTAGGCAGTGACTGTTTAGGGATAACCTATGTTGCCCTACCCCCAAAAATGTATATGTTAAGGCCCTAATGCTCATTGTGACTGTATTTGGCTATAGAGCCTTTAGGGTGGTAAGTAAGGTTAAATAAGATTAGTGTGGATCCCTAATCTACCTTACTAGGACAAGAAAAAAGAAAATACCAGGGGTAGGTGTGTGCAGAGGCAAGTTTATGTGAGGACACAGAGAGAGGTTACCACATGCAGCCTGAGGAGGAGGACACCACCAGAAACCAGCCTTGACAGCACTTTGATCTTGTTCCAACATCCAAACCTGTGATGAAAATAAATTTCTGTTCTTTAATCCATTTGGTCTATACTGTTTCGTTACAGGGGGCAGAGCAGACTAACACAATGACCTTCCTGATATGTGTAGAAAAACAAACCATGGATATTCAGCCAGGGTCCCAGCCACCAGACAGGCAATGACTAGTTTCTCCCCAGGTCATTTTCTCTGGTGGCTTTAACATCAGATTTCCACTTAAGTGATCTGATCAGCTCTGCGCTGATCTGCACTGGTCACCAAGACAAGTGAAAATCCCAGATCACCCCTGCTATGTCTGCTGTTTTTTAGTTGTCTAGACGTAGTCATAAATAGCTGGATGACTGCCCACTGTAAATTTTTAATGAGAGATTTTGAAATTAGAAAAGGAGGGAAGTAGCTGCAATTTCCAGCCAGTTACTCAGTAGGCAGAAGCAATCTGAAATCTCTGGGTTTCCATCTTCCCTCTCACATCGTCTCTCTCCCTTGGTTATGCAAGGCAGAGTTTCAGTCCCATCCCTGTCCCCTGCCTGGGGAAATCCCACAAGACTATTTCCCAATTCTCAGCTGATGGAAGGAGAATTCTGAAAATTATCCAGAAAGCATTATATGTAAGTCAAGTTGAAATGATTTGGAATTACCAGTTGCTAGAGTTGAATGACTTTCATACAGATTGAATCAATGACACCCTGGAAATCTTGAGGCAGGAATAGACCTTGTCTGAAAGGGTCACTCTGTATTATAACAAATGTTAGGAAAATGTAGAGCTCATGAAGCCCATCTAAGCACCCATGGGTGCCAGCTGAACAGCCTCACACAATGACCCATGCCTCAGCAACTTTGTCTGATGTGACTCTAGCTTATTTTTAAAGCTTTTTTCCTATACAAATTTGGATATTCAAAAAGCAATATGCCTAAGCTATATGCTATTAAATTTACTCACTGAGCTGGGTGATACTGCTCTGCCCTCAGAGAGGCAAATCAAGTTTTATAGATATGCGAGATATGCGTCATTTTTACTGCTTCTTTCCCAAAACTTTAGCAGTAGACATCGTGCTGGGTATTCATCAATGTGTCTTTTACATAACGATCCTGGTGATGAATTTTTTCCTACCTTCTTTCTACAGACCTTCTTCTCAGCAGCAATAAAAATTATACAATCACTGTGTTTACCTTTTTCCTTGGAGCACAGACATCCTAGAGCTAAATTTTATTACTAACAGTAATAACCAATTTATTCTAAATTCCTGGAAATTGTCCCTTAATATTAAGTTTGTTTCACTATTTTTAACTAATTTAACCCATGGAATTCTCTTTTTTTTGTGGCGGGGTGGGTGTAGGCAGGGTGTAAACGATAAGACAGAAAATGTTGACATGCCAGTGAACAGCAGGTACACTCAGTGGTAAATGATAGATTTCAGTAGAAAGATTATATAGCTTTATATTGACTTAGCAAAGTGAGTGATCTGCTCCTTTTGGAACAAAGATGATTCCAGACATTTTAATATTAATGCAATATTCTTTTAGTCTTTTGGCAAAGGGAGACTAAGAGTATAACTAGATGCTAAATACTTTGCCACAGGGCTATCAGGCAAGAAAAATAAAGCTTCTGGGCTCATTAGATGAGTCCTTCATAACTTGGGGAGAAATAATGATTACAGAATATTATAATAGCTATAATGAAAAACGCTATGTTGGGGACACACAGAAGAAGTTACTTTTGTATGTGCCTCTTTTCAGTAGCTAAGTGAACACTCAAGCCCTGTCCTCCAGTCTCAACTACACAGTTAACCTTTCCTTTTATCACCAAGTCAACTTTCATAAGATCTTCATTTTCTCTTTCAGCATTCTTGATCAAGAAGCATGATATCAAGTAATAAAAAAGTAACACTGGAAATGATGTAGAGCTTCACCATACAAGATGGTAGGAGTTCAACAATGGCTCCTACACTGCATATTGTTATTTTCAGATCAGTCGTTCTGTTTACCAAATTCAAGAGTGCAAAATCGGTCAAGAAAAAAGAAAATTTTAAGCATTGACTGTTCCTTTCAATAAACCGGTCATCAGCACTACATCTATCCCAGCTCTCCTTGTACATACACATAAAATTTTGTTTTTCATTTAAAAAAAACAAAACAAAAACAAATACATGAATGAAATAGCATAGAGAACAATAAAAATTATACAGAATTTCAAAACATGGTGATAGGTTATTAAAAATGGTTGTTATATTACATACTGTCATCTTCAAAATGGATGCACATATAACCAGATAAAGGCATGCAAGATTGATCAACTACACATTAATAATTCCTTTCAGTAAACCAACAGATAATAGTAGGACAACTATCCTAGCCATCCTGTGTGTGTGTGTGTGTGTGTGTGTATACACACACACACACACACACACACATATATATATATATATATATATATACACATACATATTATTTTCTTCTTTCTTTTTCCTCTCACCTCCTTCTTTCATTGTTTGATCAGTCTTACATTGTTATGTCTGGTGAACTGAACAACTTTGTTGAAGACAACAGTATGTAATGCAGGAACCACAGTTAATTCCTATCATTTTGTTTTGAGGTCATGTATCATTTTTGTTGTTTTGATTTTGTCTTCATTGTTATTTTGTTGGTTTTTAAAAATTTTTTAAAAGAAGCATAATATCAACTTTGCAAACAAGAAGAAATATAAGTGGCTACAATTATTTAAAATGTTCAGCTTCATTAAGCTGCAGGAATTCTGAGTAAAAACTATGTATCTATTTCTACTAATTTTACTGAGAGAACATGACTGAGGATTTGTTAAAGTGTGAGGGTGAAAGTACCATCAAAAATAGTCCGTCAAACCAGAGCAAATCTTCAATGTATTTCCAAACCTTTAACCAGGTAAATAACTTCTGACTCAGCAGTTTTACCTCTTGTCTTGGTTACTTTTCTCTCGTTGCTGAGACAAAATACCCAACACCCAAAATGAAGGAAGGAAAGGTTTATTTAGTTTACACTTTGTGGAGGTTTCAGTCCATACTTGGCTGGTTCTGAGGCAGAGTGGCACATGGCAGAGGTCAAACTGTTCATGGCAGCAGAGGACAGCAAAACAACCAGCAAAGGGGAGGAATGGCAGGCAAGCAGCCTCTCTCCTTCCCTTACCTTGTAAACAGCCTGCCCCCACCCAGGGGGCGTGAAGCTCTCACACAGTCTCCATGCCCTCCTCTTCCACAGGCTCAGGATGTGTACAAAGTAAGCACCCTGGCTTCCTGCTGAGTCACTCAGCCAAACCTCCAGACTCTCCAAGTTGACACAGTGTATCAACCATAACACCTCTTTAACTTACTGTAAAGAAATAATTAGTTATATACATACTTGTGTATATCATATATGTACAAACAATAATTGCTATAATAACAACCATCAAAGGAATGGTGGTACATAAATAGCCATTACAAATGGCACAGCAGAAGCATGTTCATTCTCCTAGAGAAACTTCACTGAGAATATTAACTACAAAATGTGTATGAAATAGAATATCTAGTAAAATTGTGTGTGCACGTATGTATGTGTACCATTTGGCAGGTAGATCAACAGATTGAAATTAATAAAGATTGATGGGAATGCTGAAGAACGTGCACCAAAGAACATTGTCTCTAAATGTCTCAGTCTTCCTCAACATGTTCCTGGACCCAATATAATAACAATCTATCAAAGATTCTATTAAAATGCAGATTACAGGGCTGAAAAATCCATCCTTAGAATGAATCAGAACACTAAGAATACGGGGCCAGGTGTGGTGGCACACACCTGAAATCATAGCCCTTGGGAAACTGAGATGGAAAGATTGCCACAAATTCAAGGTCAGTCCTGGCTACATGGTGAGTTCAAGTCCAGTCTGACTGCAGAGCGCAAACTTGCCTCAAAAAATCCAGAATATTGAGAGTATGGAAAAATATTTTAACAAGCTTCTTGGGTAATGATTTTGCTACAGAGAGTTGGACTGTGCAGTTATAAAGCAATAACACTATTGCACATCATCAGTAAATATTGCCTCTTGATACGGGTGCCAACCTGAAAAATCTCTGACTGGCCAAAGTTAAGCAATTAGAGCAGCAATACAAAGAAGGATATCTTTTATTTTATACACTGTTTTTTTTTTTTTTTTTTTTTTTTTTTTGCGGTACTGGGGATCAAACTCAGGACCCTGTGCTTGCTAGGCAAGCGCTTATTCCACTGAGCTATATCCCCAGCCCCGATATCTTTTATTTTAACCCACAGGATAAAACATGAATATCCATAGGTCCTTACTGATACATTTAGAGAATGGAATAAATTCTTTCTGACAAAAGGATTTAAAATACCATATGTGAAGAAAAAGAGAAATAGAAACATCACCTTTAGGTAAGTACTGCAGTAACTATCACAGATGTGATCCGATAATAGATGCCTGGGCTGATGCTCACAGGGTACTTGTATAGTCTCACGGCATCACCCTCGCGATAACTACCGATCACAAAGGATGACTTATAACTATATGAAGAAATGTGACATGAGCTACCTTGATAATGTAGTCAAGGTTGATAACACTCAGGAAACCAAATGACAGTATCATGAGTCCCTTGATATTATATACCAGGAAGGATGTAGCATTGTTTCTGTGGCCTTATTAAAGACAAAAGCTGTAAAACTGTAGCATAAGAACACATTAGAGCGATCTAAAATGAAGGACAAAGTAAGTGACCAACAGTCTAAAAGTACCAAGGCCAGACAAGGCAAGGAAAGATTGAGAAGCACTCACAGAGTGGAGGAAAGTGAGGAAATATAACCCAAAGAACAGTGGAACCCTAGATAAGATTGTGAGAGAACCCTAGTAGAAAAACATAGTAAAGTTCAAATTAGGTATAGATAATTAATAGCAGTGACCTTGGCTGGTTTTTTGGTTTCAATCATTGTCCTATGGTCATGTAAGGGTGTTAACGTTCTTGTTAGTTGACTGAGTAATGTAAGCAAATGGAACTCTTCATTACTGCTTATATAAAATTCTAAAATATATTCAAATACAGTTTTGTAAAAAAATACTAATTAGTTCCTTGCTTCAGCATTTTAACCTCTCACTAATATATATATATATATATATATATATAATATATATATAACGTCTCATGTATATATACATACATATATACGTGTATATATACATATACATACATGCATATATATATATATATATATATATATATATATATATAATCACAGACAAAGACAACCATGAAGCCGCCAAAACCTTTCTTCCTAGTGCCAGACACTTTAAGGGACTCTGAGTCAGGATAATGATTCTGAACATTAGAAATCCACCTGGTAGCCAACAAATAATTGAACTGCCAAAAGGGCAGCAAGTTGACCACCAGGAATGCAAAACAGGGAGGAAGAGCAAGCCCCTTCATCATTTTCCCATCACCTGCACCTGGATGAGAAACTCAAGATCTGTTTGGATGAGAAAGTCAGGCAGCCATAGCTCCATGAACTATGGCTTTTGAAGCAGCAGGAATTATTTAACTCGGGCAGTGCCTCTGTGGGCCTCCACTGTCTGCCTGAAATCCTGGAGGCACAGGGATGCCAAGGCCTCCAGAGGCTGCATGGTGCTTGGCTCCTGTGGCTCCAGAACCATGGCTGCATCTGCGTTTGTGCAATGCCCAACTCATCAGACTTGCAAGGAGCAGCCCTGGGGACCGGGGAACAGCTGTGGTGGTGAGCTGCCTGCCGGCAGACACTGGGAAGAAAACTCCAGCAGCCAATATGCTGCAAGGGGCTGAAACAGGAGAAACAACCTGACAAAGCCATCGCCCTGTGAGGTATCTCTAAGGATTTGTGGAAGTTATTGGAAAGGTGTATTGGTCAGCCTTCCCATTGCTGGGACAGAATATCATACAGACACAGATTAAAGGAGGAGAGCTTGATCGTGGCTCATGGTTTCAGCGGCTCCAGATACTTGCCTAAGGCAGGAGCCTGACTGTGAAATGGTGTAGTGGAGCAACGCTGCCCAAGTCGGGGCAGCCTGAAAACAAGGCACAAGAGAACACCAGGAAAAGGGGCTGGGACCTGAAGTAGTCCCCACGGTCACACATCTGTGACCTGCCCAGACATATCTGGAAGAGTGCTCGGCTAATCCTCGAGGTGGCTCTCAAGCCGGCCTAGTTTGGCAAACAAGATTAACGATCCCAAAGGGTTTAGAAAGTGCTAATGGTACTGAATGGGAAGTTCTCGGGTCACGCCAGAGTATATTGTTTATTCCTGTGCTTCTGGAATATGGCCCTGACCCAATAAATGGTAGCTACTATTTTTATGTTTATCCTATTTGCATGCTGTAGCTGAAGAATTCTAATCGAACCTGACTAAACTTATCCAAGTTACTCAGAACTTCTTGCCAGATGCTGCAAGACCTGGAGGTAGCAGTGGAGTAAGCAAGAATGAACAGGGACCTCCAAGTCCTGGTGGGGCTCTAGCTCTGAGCTACCTTGGGCCAGTCACTGTCTTCTCTGAGATTTTCATGTTGTTGTTTTTTTTTTTAAAACAAATGTCAGAGTGAGTTGTAATCCCCAAGACTCCTTTCAGCCATGTATTTGTCAGTCTTCCTGTTGCTGAAACACCATACCCAACACGCACAACTTAAAGGAAGAGAGCTTATAGTTTCAGGGGTTGGCATTCATGGACAGTTGACTCCAAAGCTGAAACATCACGATACAAGAGAGCAGCACAGCAAAGCTGCCTAGTTCATGGCGGCTGGAAAGAATGACAGAGCAGAAGGGCCAAGGGACGAGTTAAGCCCTGAAATCCGCACTCCCACGACCCACCCAAATATACCCAGACGTATGCTCTACCAATTCCCTGGGTTGCTCCAAAGCCAGTCAAGTTGACACAATCAAGCTGAACTGTCTTTAACATCACATTTTTCAAATTCTGTCTCTCACGAATTCTTTAACATGTTTACTCATACTCTTGACTCTGTGCTCGGTATCAGTAGGAGAAAGAAAGAGCTCCTTAGAAATATAAAGCTTCAGTCCTCACTCTAGACCTTCTGAGTCAGAAACTCTAGTTCATTCTAATGCTCTAGGAAGTGAGGAAAGCTCAGTTCTCTCTTCTTATTTTTCAGGGAAGAAAACTGGTGTCTTGAAAGAAGAGATGTGACTAACCTAAAGTTCTAGAAAGCATCACCGTAAGGGCAGGACCTTAATCCAACTCCACTTACTACTTTCTGTAGTAATACTGTTAACATCTAGCCCTGAATAACTTTTCAAATTGGTGCACATGAGTATCACAGAAAAATAATATTCTTTATGTTAATGCAGCACAATCGTATGTCATATTTTGATTCTGATCTCCATTACTCCCTTTTTCTTCTTTTTCTCTCTTAATCCTCTTCTCCATCTCTACAAAACTCTTTTCCAGTTTCCGGTCTTTTCTCCTTTGTTTTTAAATTTATTTTTATTTATTTACCTTTAGAACTCGTATAGAAGAGAAACCGTGCAATTTCTCCCACTTTCTTTCCCCCATTTTCTGAGACTGACTTGTTTCATCTTAGCATGGTGGTCTCTAGTTCCATCCATTTTCCTGCAAATGACACGTTTTTGTTCTTCTTTATGGCTGAATAATACTCCACTATGTATAGTACTACATATTCTTGATGTATTCACCTCTTGATGAGCAGTTAGGCTGGTTAATTGTGCCACTACAAACGTGGGTGTTGGATGGCTCACTGTTTTTGATTCTATCCAGAGTAAATAAAGGAGTGACATAGCTAGATCAAATGTTGTATCTATTTTTTGTTTTTGAGGAATCTCCATTCTGATTTGTTGTACTAGTTCATATTTCCACCAACAGTATAAGAGGGTTTCCTTAGCCTTTCATCTTTCGCAGCACTCACTGTATTTTGTATCCTTGGAGACAGCTATTGATGCGGGATGTAATTTGATTGAGAGCCCCTTACTGGCAAAAAGTGCTGAATATCTTTCACATATATTTATTGCTCATTGGTACTTTTTTCTTTTGAGAATTCTCTTTAATTAACTTGTCCATTTATTTATTTATTTATTTATTTATTTTTTTGCGGTACTGGGGATCAAACTCAGGACCCTGCGCTTGCTAGGCAAGTGCTTATTCCACTGAGCTATATCCCCAGCCCTAGAAGTACTCTTTTTTTTTTTTTTTTGTGGTATTGGAGATTGAATTCAGGACCCTGTGCTTGCTAGGCAAGCGCTTATTCCACTGAGCTATATCCCCAGCTCCTGTCCATTTATTTAATGGGCTGTTTTTTCAGTGGTATTTTTTTTTTTTTTAGTTTTTATATATCTTACGTATTCCTCCACTCTAAAAGTAGTCAACAAATATTTTCATTCATTTTGAAGATTGTCTTCTAATTCTGTTAATAGTTTTCCTTGCTGTGCTGAAGCTTTTCTTTAAACATGATACAGTCCCATTTGTTGATTCTTTTATTTTATTTCTTGTGGTTTTGGGTCCTATTCAGGAAATGTGTGGCTGTGCTATTTGGCTTTAAGTGTTTCTCTTATGTTTACTTTCAGCAGCTTCCAGGTTCTTATTTTATAACTAGGTCTTTGCTCCTTTACAGTCTGATTTTAATATACAGTAAGAGATTAGGATCTAATTAAAATCTTCTGCATATGGATACTGTATCCAGTTTTTCCAGCCCTATTTGTTGAAGAGGCTGTCTTTTCTGCACTATACATTTTTGGTTCGTCTGTCAAAAATCAGATGGCTATAAATTAGTAGGTTTTTTTCTATGTCTTCTGTTCTATTCCACTGGTGACATACATATTTTTCCCAGTGCTGTACTGTTTTTGTTATTATGACTTCGAATTATACGAATGCACCTTTTTAATCTTTTAGGTACTATGATAACTATTGAATGCATGGATTAAACTTCATATTGCCAAAATTTCTATTAGAGGAGTATTACTTTCTCTGTTCAGATTAGTACTTTGAGGTTTGTAGGGGTTAAGCAGCTCTCCGGATGCTGGTCATGGAGGAGGGAGGGGCTGAGCCCAAATTTGAGTTGAGCGACAGTCTAGAGGCCGTGTAGAACCATTCACAGACTGTAGCGTGTACGGATTGTGTCACTGTCTTCCTTGTCTCTTTTTTCTGCCTCCTCTACCTCTTCATTCCTCATTTTCTTCTTTCACTTTATGCTGCCTCTTATGATTACTATCTATGCTGAGTAACACAAAACCAGATGCAAGAACAGATCCTCTTTGCACATCAGTTTTCCTCAAGGATGATAGAGGAATTCTTTTCTATTAATAGTGGGAATGGCTAGAGCTGGAAAAATGGACAATAATAGATTAGAAGATAAAATTGACACAGCCTTTTAAAATGAAATATACTACTTGAAATAACACATACCATGAGGGTGTCTGCTCCAGCTCACCTAATACACAAGTAGGTTAAGCATCTAGTTTTCTCTGCTTATATAAATCCTACTCACACAAAGCTTCAGAATGTAGCACCGGCTCACTTCAGGCTGTCTCTGTGATACCCAGATGTTATTTTATAATCAATGGGGGGACACTTAATGACACTTAGACCATATACAGCGAGATCCTTTTATTCCATATTTAATTTGCCAGCAAAAAGCACGATGGTACTTGACGAAGGAGCCAGGGTTGAATAAATATCAAGCGTCCATCTCCTTGAAAGCCCTCACTTGTTCCACTTAGTGCATTGACCTCTGTGTACCTGGCTGCCCCGAGTGTCATCTACAGATGAACAACATCCACATCATGAGACTGTACCATCAATACACAATCTCAGACTCCACCCTCCTCTTCCTGAATCAAAATCCAATATTTAACAAGGCTAAGTTGCTAGATATGCAGAATAAATTTGATGCTAAAACAAGGATACGTTTCAAGGAGAGAACTGTCAGCTTTGCTAAATGCTGCTGAAAAGTATGCATTGCTCATTTCATCTTCCTACTCCAAAAGCAAATCCTTTAATATAGGTCTTTGGTTCTCAAAGTGTGTTCCCAATCACAAAGGCTTGGCTTCCGGTCCTAGTGAATTAGAGACTATGGAGGTAGGATCAGAAAACTATGTTTAACACTTGTGAACAACACTTGCAGGTGATTTGCAAACTATGCTTCATGTTAAGAATCACATGGAAAGTATTTTTAAAATCCTAATGCCCAGACCTTGTTCTATACCAACTGAAAAATAAGCCCTAACCCATTAGTTCTCACTTTTGCGTGGATGTTAGAATTATATTGAAATATTTTACAAAGTATCAATGGTTGAAGCCCACTTCTGAAATTTCAAGTCAGTTTTTCAGGGCTGGTGTCCAGATATGGTCTTTTTACAAAATCTCTCCAGCCATATTTTATTAGCTGTGAGTATACCACTTCTAAAACCTCAATGCTTTTCACTCTCTGAGTACTTTTTCCTGTATTTCCAGATCATTCTTTCTAGTACTCCAGTAATTTGGCCCAACTAGGAGCTCAAATCCCTTGACATCTACCAATGGTAATAACCATTCAGCAACCCTTTTTCCCTTTTGCCATGATTCCTCAAGCTCCTCCCTGCCTAACTTACATTCTGTGGGCCACTTCTGTAGACCCTCCCTTGCATTTACCATTCATTCCCTTTTCGCTACTTTCTTTCTTCTTCTGAACCTAGAACCACCAATCCTGATCAAATCCAACCCATTTCTGTTTCTAAAACTGCACTTGCCCAGACGGATTTCACTAGAGGACACATCACCTATGTTGATGGTGGTGCTGAGCCTCAGTTTGTACTCATGGTAGCAAACATAAAAGGGACCTTCAGCATTGCCAGGCAGCCCACCCGCCTTCCCTCATGGACTCACTCCATGGTCCCCCAAAGGGCTGGTTAATATGTTTCCATCAGCTCTGAAACTTCCACTTTTCCCTCTCACTGGTGACCTGACCTCTCACTTTCCTAAGAAAACAGAGACAGGGCTGCAATGTCCTGTTCCTATGCCATACAGAAGAATAACCCTGAGACATCTGTGGGGAGTGGGTGCACTTGGAGACCACTGTGTTACCTGACACGTTACCATAAATATCACCTGATTCCTTTAGATGAGAAAGCCAAAATACAAATACGTGACAGGGTAAAATAAAAGAAAGATAACAGGAAATAGAGACAGATCTTTAGGGGAAGGTAGTCAAAAGATGGAGGAAGAAAGGGGAAGGCAATGAAACATAAATGCAGATGTGCTATGAGCCAAACCAGCCACCCACAGGGAGCATAATCACCGTGCGCTGCAGACAAGTACTAAGAAAGACAAAAATTAGAGAAAAAAGACAACAGAAGCAGCACGAAGAGAACGCTCTTCTCCTCTCACCACCACCCGTCCGCCTGGCCCGTGTGTGAACACTCTCAGTTGTGCCTCCTTCCTGTCATGGTGCATGACTCCTGCAGGTTTCCTTTCTGGCAGTGTGTCCACTTGTTCTCTGGCTCCCTGCCTGTCCTCTCACTGGGCACTTTGCTTTTGCAAGTTTCTCCCTTCCCTATTGAATCATTGATTTTTCCCTCTCTTTGGGTAGCCATAATCGGCATTCAAACATGCTGTAATAATTTTCTTTAGAAACCTTAGTCCATCCCACACTCTTCTTCAGCCCCTGCATCCTTTCTTGGCTCTTGTATAAAGCAAACTATAAAACCATGTCTATATTAGCCTTCCCCAAGGCCCTACTCATCCTGTCCACAAAATCATTCACAGAAACTTGTGCGCAACTCTATCATAGGTTTCTACTCCACAGACGTCCTACCAAGGTCACTGAAGACCCATATGTTAGCAAACTCGATGGTCAGTTTTCAGCCTGTATCTTTCTTGCCTTCTCAACAGTATTTAGAAAAGCTGCCCATGCTCTCTTGGACACATTTCCTTTTTCTTGACATCTTATTTTATTTTTATTTCATTGTTCTTTTTTTTTCCTTCTCTTTCCTTTGTTGAATTTTTCTATACTCTAAACTCTAAATTTTAGAAGGTCTCAGGCTTTAGGCTTCCTCATTTATCTTCTGTAGATTTACAGAGTCAATATACACTTCCAGGGCTGGGGATATAGCTCAGTGGGATAAGCGCCTGCCTAGCAAGTGCAGTGCAGGGTCCTGAGTTCGATCCCCAGTACCGCAAAAATTATATATATATACACTTCCACATTTGCTTTCAGGGGCTGGGGCATCTTTCCTGAGGTTTACTCCATCTCTAACTTCTGCCCTGTTGCATCAAGGCTACTTACAAGACACCAGAACCCAGTATGTCCAAAACTAAATGCTTAGCCTCCCCCATAAATACTTTCACCTCATTACCTTCCAGCCTAGTTACAGTCTAGTCATTCAAACACAATTGGAAGAACTATCATTGCCTCCTTCCTGATTTGCTTTGCAGAGTTAAAGCTGCAACACATATTAACCACTCCAATTTCAAAATATGTTGCCAAAATTTCTTTATCAGTCAAACCCATTTCTTTATCAGTCAAATCGTCTTCGAATCCATTTCCTTCTAATGAGCCCCACTCCCCAGTTAGTGTCTCATTGGAAGGATATCAATATAGGTGTGGTGTTAGTCCTGGGTTAAAGCCTTCCTGGGTATTTGACCAAAAGCAAGTTACGTCACCCCTGAGATTCAAGTACCATACTTGAAGTATGTATATTCATGTACATATGTCTATGGACATGCATTGCATTCATGTGTACGTGCCCATATACATGCATGTAGGTATGTAAGATAGATCCAACATCTGACTTCTCATCAACGGCACCCCATCCTTGTTCAATTCACCACCTCCTTTTGCCAAGCTAACTCAGAGACACCTCCAAAGTTGTTTCTCTGCTTTCATTCTTTTCCATCTTTATCTCCATAGTCTATTTTTCTACCCATGACCTAAATGATTCCATTAAAAAATAAGTCACATCATGATATGTTCCTGCCCAAATCCCTTTAATCTCTTCCCATCTGGAATAAAATCCAGTGACCTTAAAGCTCACTATAAAGCTCTCCTTGATCTGGATCCACGCATCCTTTTCCCTTCATCTCCTCTTCTCCAGCTATACTGACCTAGAGATGTTCTATTAACTAGTCAGGCTTGGCCCTCTCTCAGGTTATCGCAAAGGCTGTTCCCTCTCTGGAACGCAGTTCTGTCACTGTCTGCATTTCTCACTTCCACCTTTCATTCAAGTCTCCTCTCAAATTTCAGCACTTCACAGTTGACTTCTGTGTCCTTTTATTATGTTTATAATTATCTTGTACGAGTTTGCGATAGCTTCTGCTTCTGTGTCTGTCCTTAGAGACGTACCGTGGGTGGTCAAGACAAGCCCAAATAGGAACATTTACATCATGGAACTAGAAAATGCCACAAATCAGAGCTAAAACTAGACAGCAGACCACATCTAAAACAGCATTTCTCTTAGCTCATTGCTTGGTTTTAGTTTTCTTAATGATACTTATCACTAAAGACACTTATCTGACATTTCAGTAAATGCATATTTCTTTTTTATTTCCCCCACTTGAAAGTAAGTTCCACGAAGTCATTAATTTTGTCTATTTTCTTCACCATGTTATCTTCATTGCTTAGAAAAGAACACACTACAGTAAATATTTATGAAATACTGGCAGCCTGAACAAATGACTGAATAAGCTATGCCCTGAAAACATGAAAGCCTAAAGATGTGTTTCATGCACATGATGCACCCTTTGTACTCACTTATTTCCCTTTTCTTACTATCTCCTTATTTTTCTGTTTTTGTACTGCCAAGATGGCTTCCATCTTCTCTTCCAACGCTACACATTTCCTTGCTCATCAGTTACTGACCAGAATCCTCAGCGTGGCCCCTTGTCTCTTTAGTCTAAGGCTTGTGAGATTTTCATTTTCTGATTTCATCACAAGAGGTACAGCAGTTTTCTGTATTATCTTGTAAGACACCAAAGTTGCACTGGTTAGACTGAGTCATATCACCTCGTGGCACAATTCCTTCACCCTATATTCTTATCTAATTCATAGCCACAAGCTCCTATCTCATGAGGCAAAGAAGAAGACCTGTAAAGACATAGAGGCAAGGAAGGATAGTGAAGGTGGAAGAGTCTATGAACTTGAGAAGATGAGTGCGCTCGGTTTAACTGGGAGGCACTTGCTGTTAAAGGGGCTTGCCTCCCTTCTTTTTCAGCACATGCCTCCTCTTTCCACTTCTGAATCACCTCTGCCCCGCCCCCCAGGAACAAAATCTTCTGTGCTGCAGAATCCATATTTTAAAAGCCATTGACCTAAAACTGATGCCATTTAGTTCTGTCTGTTAAAGGATTATGTGTGCACAGTAATAAATGACAAGGACACCATGTTCCATGTTGGATTCCCATGTTTCATTCCAGGATCTTGCAGACAATCAATACAGGGGACTAAGATGTATTAAGGTAAACAGAAAAGCCTATCTGGACTTTCTTGTATCATGTCAGCAGGGCCTATTTGCTGTGCTTTTCTGAAATGTACAGCTCTTTCTGATCAACTCCATAGTCACATAAATTTGATTGTCACAGAAGCTTAAAATGCAGAGACTGGTTCCAACAAATGCAACCTGTCTCCTTACTTTGCTTCAAAATGGTGACAAATAAGAAATGAATCTTTTGTGTTTGGTGTAATCTTATAAATGTAAAGGGGAAATTTTTAAATTAATTTTATTAAGAATAATTGGACAGGAAATACATGAGATTTTTTTAAAATGGAGCCATGTGACAACTAATAAATTATACTGTCATTTCTTTCTCTAGCCTATAATCCTTCACATGTCAAGAATAGTCTCATGATAGCACAAGTGTTTTAATAATAGACTGGAACTTGCTTAAAAATAAAACCCTGAAATGTCTTTCTGAGGGGTTTAAACCTAAGATCCACACTATAAGAACATCAAACTCGAAAGTGTTAACGTGGAAGAAACTTAGCTTGGGCATAGGTACAATAGGGCACAGCCAGCCACCCTCCCAGGATTGCTGGGAAAGCTATCCTGCCTCAAAACCTGCCCCCATCTATTAAGTAGAGCTTCAGATTGAAAAAATTCAAGGTTTTCCTCTGGCTTCATGTTTTCAAAATATCCCTAAATCACATAGAATAGTTCATCTTCTTGTGTATGCTTATGTGTGTATGTATGTGTCTTGTGCATATTTTATCCAGGTTTGTATGTGTTTCTGTCTACTCTTGAGGAGTTTTTGATACTATGAAACCAGTTGAGGAGACTCTGAAGATCCTGAAGTATCTGTCTGTGCCATGTGTATATGTGTGTATACATGTATGTGTGTGTTTATGCATATATATGTGTGTCGCTATGTGTGCATGTTTTTGTGTGGTTTTGTATGTGTGCATGTATGTTGATGTGTACATGTATAAGAGTGTGTCTGTGTGTTTATGTATCAAAGACTTCTCCAATATCCTGCCCTTAGAGAAAACAAAGAGTAAGAGACAAAACTATAGTACAGTGGGTTCTGGGATGACCAGTTGTTCAGGAGGAACAAAAGGCCACTAGTCAGCAAGACCTCTGGGTATTTATTGATTGAGGAGAGGATTATTGGATGATTCAGAGAGTAGTAATGATCTTATACAAATGAACATCTTACTGTGGAGCATCTCTAGTCTCAGGAGTCTTAGTTTAACTTTAGTAGGTGAGAGGGGATGGCTCATCACAATGGGATAATGGGAAATCTCCAAAGGGTGATACCAAAAATCCCAAGCTTCTATTCATCTCTTAAGGAAGTGTATAAAATGAGCCACTGAGAATTCGTGTTCCCCATCATTTATGTATACATGTCTCTGAGTATTTGCATATGCATTTTTCTGAGTGCAGTACATAAATGTGTATTTTTGTATTTATATATGTGTATGCCTGTGTTAGTAAGTTTTTTAGGAATTGTTTGTTTTCTTGGCAGCCGCATGGAAGAACATGACATCCCTGATGCTCTGATGCCGGACAGGAAGAAAGAGCTGCTCAAGAGGGAGGACTTTTCAGAAGGTAGGATTTATGAGGGATAGAAAGAGCCTTGTGTCTACCTCCCCAACATTTCTTCACTGCAAGTTTTTGCTCACATCTGCCCCCAACAAGTTCTTTGAAATCCTTTAAATGTCCATATCCTAAGTTTTTATTTATTAATGTTGACTCTTCCTTCTGAGACCAGAAGTACCAAAGGCAATAAAAATCTTCTAGTCAGTGTTTACACAAATTCAAGAGATTTCCTTACAAATAGGCACCTTTGATTAAGTTGCACTTTTAGAAGGAGGCATTTTGTGATCACCCTTCCAACATACCTTGCCCTCCTTCCTCTTCTTCTGAGCTGCTTCATTTCTTAACTTTTCATTTTTTTACAACTATTTTGTTCTTTGCATATCTTAAATCTTTGCCCAACAGTATGTGAATCAACCACCACGGGGCCAGGTGGAGCCCTGTTGGCACTTCCAAGGATGCCAGAGATCGTCAGACTCCCTTGCTCAATCCCAGCTTCCTGGTAAGGGCCTAAGTGCTGTGTCAGAGAAGAAGCCAAACTGAAGGTGGAGGTGGACCTAGCTTCTCAGGAACCTTTGCCCAGATATCAGGATAACCAGGGAACTTAACCTACAGCCCAGGGAGTCTGAAAGACTTGTAGAAATTGGAGGAAACAAGTGTTGAGGGCATTCTAGAAACTGTTTGCAATTTAGGATCTAGAGGAAGAAACTAGAGCAATGGAAACACAAATCGTAGGCTCTTTGAAGTTTAATTCTGATGCTTATGTTTTATATGACTTTAAACAGCGTTCTTAACTTCTTTGTTCCTCAATATTCTGATCTGTAAAATGATGTAAAAACCTATAAGAATATCAAATGAAATTTGTGCTTGTATTTGTATGAAGCTTGGAACCTAAAATCGTTCCAAAATACTTTGTTATCCTTCCTCTGATTATTCTCGCCCCTGCTCGGATTTGTGCTCTTAATCTCACTGCTATTCTCATCATCTCCAATAGGCTGCTTGTGCCTGGAGAAATAACTTGTCAGCTATTAGATTTAACTCAGGAACTAGACTCAGGCTTTATTATGAACGAGGTATAGATCAAAATGCTGTGGGGAAAAAACATGAAGAAAATGTTGCCTGACAATTATTTATGACCTAGTCGGGATCTTGAGGCCACAGAAAACTATGAACCAAACCAAAGTGTAACCTTTGATAAGTATTATGGGAGAGATTAAAGCAAAGGGCCAGGGGCCCTGTGAACACAGCACTCCCAGCTGCAGGTTCATTTATTCCTTCAGCACCAACTCTGGGTGATGCGAGGAGATGAACAAAAGTTAGGGAGTGAAAGGAAGGACATTTCAGAAGTACAGTCACAAATCTGTTGCATGGGAGTTTAGAAAAAAACTTGAGAAAAAATGCACTGTACCTCAAAATCCAGAAGAGTAACAGAAAAAAAAATAATAAACAATATAATAGTAATGCAAGAAGAGCTTTTTGGGAAGGAGGTGCTTGCTAACCCATGTAGATACTGGACCAGTTATCGACTGGACTTCTGTCTTGGCTGAGTTCTACCCTAAAATAAGACAAAGATCATATCCACTTCCCAGTCCATCTGACCATCAGTGTTCACTGTGCACTGTTCCTTGTAATTTTCCTCTATTCTTATAAGATTGTCCATTGCAAAAGTCATCAGTGAGTACATTTTTTGATGCCAATATACAAATAAGAAAGCAAGATTCTCCCACATTTCTTCCTAGTCCAACTCAAAGCCATCAATCATCTAACCATACCCAGACTAGTAAGTGAGACATTTTAAAGCCAGTCAAATAATGCACACCACAGATCACACCTGCTCCTTAGTAACAGATGTTTGTGTGGCTGTGACATATTGGAGAAAAATTCACACTCGGTGGCCCTTGTACTTTTACTTCCAACTGTGTTGTGTGCTATTGTTAGTATTTTGGCTCAGAATGGAAAACATATTGTGGAAATACCAGCTGGCTCCTGTGTAAGACATTCCAGTTAATTTTTCTCCAAAGACTGTGCTCCTTTATTCATCTGGACTAATTATTTTTGTTTTCGTCAAAACAAAAGGCATATTGCAGACAAGAGAAAGCAAGTTGCATTAGTCTTCTGCACAAGCTTCTCTATCATGTTTAAGAAAAGCTGGGACTCTGACAGAACTCAGACCCATATTCCAGCATCAGAGGGTATTAACACTAGAAGGGAGGAGGCTTAATTCCCAAAATTTATAGATGCAAAGTAGGATGGACAGTTTAACCAGCTAGCTAAATTTAGTCGGTGAGTTAAAGGGAACACCAAGACGACAATCTAGGTTTCTTGCATTGTGGAAGATCTTAGTACAGAGAAGAAGAAAAATATACAGGGCAGAGGAACCTGTGGAAGTAGTAGGAAGAAAGCAGCTGATACATGGAGAGATCTCTGCTTACGCATTAGAGTCCTGGAACGGTTGAAAGAAGAAGGTGACCCCAGGGCACTGGTGGCCTAAGGCATTCTGGATTGTTCAATTCCACCAGAATGCTCAGATAAGCAGTTTGTCTTTATAAGAAGCAAAGCATGTAGGTTAGAAAAACCCAAGAAGCAGTGTAACGGTGCAACTTTGCTGTGACCTTCTATAGCAGCCCATGTGCTTCCCAAGATTACTTTTCTGAAAGCCTTGTTCACTTTACAGTTCCACCATATTTTTAAAAATCGAAGCAGTAAATTAGAAGTTCTTGGAGTGTCTGTTAAGGACCTTCACCACCTACGAATTAAATGGAGCTGAGAGAAGTCAGGTCAGGGCTGCTGTCTTCCTCCCTTTGAAATGAATGCAGGGGCACACGGTTGCCTGAGCACCCAGGGCTCCCCCCTTACCTTATTCTCCCACCTCACTAGCACCCTTCTCTTCCCCTCTCTGACCTACTTGAATTTGGTCTGCAGTGGTAGCTCTAGGGCCGTACCTTTCCTTTTGAAGAGAGGGTTATTATGAAACCAAAGAAGAAGTGGAAAAAGGGGGGAGAAAGTTGTTTAAATGTGAGGTTCACCTACATCTTGAATTTTTCCCAGGCCCTTCTCATTAACCTTCCTATAACTGTGAAGAAATAACAGCTCTGTGCAAAAGTATTGTTAAGCTTCTTCAAGACACACTGCAACCAGCTTAACAGAACACAGCTGTTATCTATCCATGTCTGTTAAGACCGAACAGACCTAACATTTAGGTATTTGAGTGTTTGGCTATAACCACAGTATGCAGCTATTCTGGCATTGAGGAAGATAACATTTGCTTTCTCTTTCTGATTCATGCCTAAATTCCCAACCTACTTCAGTGTAATGCACTGGAGAGTTTTCAGGGATAAATAATTTCTAAAGACATTAGCCTACCTTAACATCTCTTCCTAAGCTAAAAGCGAAATAGCCTATACCTTGACAATGACTGTCTTTTGTTTTAAGGCAGAGTCAAGTAATTCACTTAGATTTTAGTTCTGTTTCACTGAAAAACTTGACTAGCTGCCTAATTCAACATCAAAAACCAAGGATGTCGGATTGATTTATTCTTCTTAGTGGAGGCAACTCTCTTGTTTATACCTGTGATTATTCTAGCTGGTCCACTTGATTACTTCACAGACAAAGAAGAAGGCTCAGGTTTGCAGACTTGCTAAGCCTTCCTAATTAAAGATTAAATCAGCCCATTACTCTTTGCAAGGTGAACATATTTTATACTCTAACCTTTTCTCTCCTAACTTCTCTAAAGTTCGAATTCAAGGTTATTTCTGAGCTTGCTCACACTGACTACCCAGGACTAGAAATATTCTGCCATTGTTTTAGGTTGAGCCTTTCTCTCTGACAACTCCTGAACTCAGAGGCCAGACTTCATGACTGTAGTTACATTGTGTGGGTGTTACACTCGTTCCTCACTGCAGGGTGAATGCACTGATAGCTCCGAGGCCGAGTGTATTGTTGGGAGCGGAGCCTGGTCAGCAGAGACAGGTGACTGGGGTTGTCGCTGGGAAGGGCCCATCTCCATGCTCAGCTTCCCCTTCTCTCTCCGCTTCCAGGCCACCATGACATGAACAGCTTTTTCTCTGCCCTGCCTCTCTGTCACGCTATTTCTGCCCTGGAGCTGGCCAGTGATGGGTTGTAACCATAAGCCAGAATAAACGTCTCTTCCTTTACATTGTGGGTATTGGGTATTGTGTTTCAGCAAAGAGAAAGTGACTAAGACAGATATCAACCCTCCTTCAGTAGGTTCCTGCGGGCCACATATTCTTTATCTCTCCTCCCACAGGGCATGAGGTTCACTCTCCTGTCCTTGAATCTGGACTGGCTTTGTGACTTACTTGGCCAGCAAAATGAGACATTTTCCACTTCATTTCTAGAAATAGCCCTAGTTGGATCCAAAGGATTATGAACTGCCCTTACTTTCCTCCTTGTCTTCTCAGGCAAGTTTTATTAAATATTCCACCATAATATAATTTAGGATCTCTTTCCTCCAACTTCCAAAAACAGTTTTCTCATTGTCCAGATCTTTTCCAACCATCTCCTTGAGACCTTTTCAGCTTTGCCGTTCTCCTGACCCAAATCAATAATTAACTATATCTACTCTTTGTCGTGGTAGCAGTAGGCCTCAAGTTGTTGTGGTTTATTTTGCTTTGTTTTGTTGTTTTACTTTTTGATTTTTGTTTTTTACTTTGGGATAAACCACCCCTAGAGCTTAGTGGCTTAAAAATAGCAACATCTTTATTATCTTCTGTAAGTCATAAATCTATGTAGTGATTCAGCTGAGCACTTTCTTTTCCATGTGATCTCATATGGAAGCTTAATTGGGCTGGAAACTCCAAGGCAGCCTTTCTCATGGCTGGCAGGTGACACTGTCAGTGGTAGATTCATCTAGGACAGTCTGCAGGACACCTATATGTGGCCTCTCCATGCAGCTTGGCTTCCTTACATCCTGTAGCATTCCAAGAGGAACTTTCCCAAGAGTTTACTTGGGAAAAAGCAAAATATCCTGTTAGGTAAGATGCAAAACAGGCACATCATCCCTTTGGCCACATTTCATGAATTAAGGCTTAAACAATCACGGTTCTATGGTAAGAGAATTAAATTCTACCTTTTGGTGGAGAATTTGTGGCCTTTATAAATCCATTTCATCTTGTAATACTATTTTCATTGTGAGCGCATTCTCTAGTTAACTGAGCTCAGCTTCCTGCTTTTCTTTTACCTTGATCTTTCTATATTAGCAATTTTTCTGTTCTCTACATTCTTATGCCACCTGAGAACGTCATCAGACACTAATTTTCAAATTAAAGACTACAAGGAATAGCATGTAAGATAGAGATAAAACTTCACTGATAATTGCTGAAGCTAGGAAATGAGTGAATGGGAGTTTACTATAATGATTTCTACTTTTGTGCATGCTGTAGATTTTCCACAGTAAAAAGTAAGAGAAAGCTAAGTATCAGGGATTGAGATATACTGTTAATCAATAATCTAGCTAGCTATCATTGCACTTAGCTGCTTCATAATTTTTAAAAAATTTTTTAAAATCCTAAAATATGCTTGATACAGACATAGTCACAGGGAAGCTAATAAAATGCATAGATTTACCTGGTTCCATAATATACAAGGAGGACACAGTTCTTCAAATATGTGATTGCCATAGCCTTAGGAGGCAGAGCTATGTGATTGCAGACAGAAATATGCAGGAACAGAAATGTGCTTGACGAACACTTCATTAAGCAATGTAAGCTTTGAGTCATTATATCCGCAGACTTAGGGTGCCTTTCCTTATATGAACATCAGACATGTGTTAACTGAGTAGCATATTTCAGACAGCTGCTGGGACACCTATCCTAAGCACCACACTAGGATAATCTACCATCGTTAGCAAGAGTGGCGGGAGCAGGAATAATTTGACTGACATTGGCCCATGCAATTCAGTTTAGGGCCTAAGGTTTGGACGAAGTTGCGGAACAGGAGAAGATAGAGACCAAGGAATGACAAGAGACTCAGACTTGGGTAAGGACAAACATGTTCCCATGCCTGCATCTTCATAGGTAATTCTGGATGTCTCTGATATAATGGCTGTTTGCCAACTGAAGTGTGTTCAGTTCATAAAACTTAAACAGTCAACTGGAGAATTAGTTGAAAAGATTCACAGATATTTTAAGAGTTGTTGACCAGCATCTCCGAAGAACCTGTGTTCTTAGTCCTGTTGTCATGAAGTAACCATGGTCTTGGATGTTTTTCTAGTTTGACTTTATCACTCTTGCTGACAAATGCATGGTAGAGTACGGTGTTTATTTCTTTCCTCTATTCGAATGGAACCTTCCTGAAGTCAGGGCCAATGTCTGTCTCATTCTCCACTTTATTTGCATTGTCCTAAGCAGTGCCTGATGTTTGGTGAATGATCAGATGCTGACTGGCTTTCTGTTTACTAATGTTTCTAGTTCAAAGACCCTCTTTCAGTAATATTAACTGTATATCCCCAGGTTGAATGGACATAACATTATTTATCTATTTACCATCATGTTTTCCAAAATTGACATCTTACACAGTGTTACTTGAGGACCATGACTGAGGACCATTTCTGTTTCAATATGTTTCACCTATCAAGTGATCAAGTAGATGTCATCAATTCAATAACTTTAATGTACTTTTATTAGTGTATATTAATTTTGCAAAAGATTCAGTTTCAGTGTGGTATTTTCATACATGCACATAACATGTTTTGAATGTATCCTGGCATGAATTTTACTTATCATGCAAAAAGTAGAATTTTATTTTAAGGGAACACTACTAAAAGGTTTTTAGCATCCATTTTAAGAAAGTTATCCTACCAATTAATGTGTTTTATCTAAAAATATGTCATGATATGTACATAAACATATATATATATAATGTGTATTCATACCTCTCCTTACATATACAGACATGATATTTATATGCCCTCCACCCTTCGACTCATATTGCTACAATCAAATATAAATTATCAAAATAATTAAATAATCAATTCAGGTCTCAAGTGATACACAGATATGGATACAATTGAAAGAGCTATCAGAAGTCCAGAGCACAATATAGCTTTTTAAAAACACTCTAACAATAAAGTTTTATTGGCATTAAGACAGTCATTGGCATTATTGTGATCTGCTCATAGGTGTTAATGGTAAGTACCTGCAATATGTTATAGTACTTTATAGCTGGCAAAGTCCTTTCACACAGTCATTGCCCTTTCTGTCTCCACTATAACTGCACATCTAGCGCATTGTTCCTGTCCCAATAAAACCACGCCGAGGCTATTATTATTTTTCTTCTTCATATGGAACAATGAAGGATTGTGTATCTTGACTGACTTGTCCTGACTCACCCGGGTACTGTCACTCCTGCATATTTAAATGTGGTTCCAGGGAGTCTGAGTCATAGAATTACAGAGAGAGCCTCTCCCCACATTTACAGCAGCAGTCTCCACATGTCACCAGGCCTTCTGTGTATAAAGAGAAAGTGTTTTTCTTTTTTTCTTTTTGCCTTTTCTAAATCTTTTTTTAATTGAGCATTAAAGTCAAAGCCTTTGTCTTATGCTATATTCCCAGCCATTTTTAATTTTTTTTTTAATTTGGAGGGAAGGTTTTCCTAAATCACCAAATTGCCCAGTCTGTGCCCAAATTGTAATCCTCCTGCCTCAGCCTCCCAGAGTGCTGGGATTATAGGAGTTGTCCAGATGAAGGTGACTCTCATCCTGTAGAAGATCACTGCTATTGGGATGTAGACGGTGCTGAATAAAACAGAGTTAAACACAGCTTCAGTCCCAGACTACAGAAGAATGGAGACCTCCTAAGGCTGTGTTTCCATCTTCTCTCTGAACAAGTTTTTAATCCTTTCACCCTCTAGAATTCACATCTGTTCATGACATAATGCTGTGGGTCAGCCTGGGTTCTGTCAAAATGAAGCCTGCGTTACCAAATCCCAAATTGCAGTATGTTTTACTAACCGGTTTTATAGACTAGACATTTCACTCTGGCAGAAAGGAATTCCCAGTGCGCTTGAGGGGTAGCAGATCCTCCCAAACAGGCTACTGGTTCTGCCTGGCTCTGCCTTGCCCACCACATCCATGCACCCTGAAGACAGAGGAGCAAGATAACTTTCATAGGAGATGAAATTATGACACCAGCCTCGTTCATTTTAATTTACCCTCGTCTGTGGATGCTATAACCTTTTACTGTGTTGTAGCAAAGAGTTCAAATCTAAGAATAAGCCCTCTTAAAGACAAAAAATGTAGATCCTGGCAGTACAAGAGAATATAGATTAACTCTCAGCTACCAACAGAACAGAGGAAATCACATTGCTGTGTGTTTTCTTAAGATGGTATGCTCATAAAATTTTTCATAATTCTTAATATTCTATGTATTTTAATATGGTTTTTATTTGGCTCTTATTTGGCAAATACCATATCAAAATATGCTGTTTTATTTCTTATGTGCACCCATTAGTTTAGTCATCATCCTAGAAAAAAAGTTGTAAATCAATAAGCCAAACAGAAAGAAATTAAGAGAAGACGTAAGACTGGTAATGTGATACCAAACTGCAGGACAAGGTCTAAGGTCTTCTAAAACACGTTTATTCATGAATTTAAGTAAGAGCCAGTTGGTTTTTTCATTAAACATGTGCTTAAACTTTTGTGTAGTGAGAGTCCCCAGATCACAAATTAGGATCTGTACCTACTATAATTTTGCCTGCTTATTCATCTATTTTTTGCCTCACACAATAGACTGCTGCCTTGGATAATTTAGGCAGTATTCTTAGGCACAAGGAATACAGCAGGAAGCAAAGGAGAACATTCCCTGCCTTCCTCCTGCTTAGAGTTTAGTGGGGAAGAAAGATAATTAACAAGTAAGTCAGCACATATGTGGCATAATGTCAGGTGGATTATACAGGGTGAAGGAAAAATAAGGCAGGGCATAAAGACAGATGGTGATTCGAGGAAGTTTGGAAGGGTTAACTGCGCAGGTAGCACTGGAACATAGGGTAAAGGCTCTCTCTGTTTCCTGAAGAAGCCATGGGACCTCGTGGCTGATCAGTGAATGTACAACAATACATGATGTTGACCCACAGGGCTAGATTTCTTAAGCACCATGTACCTCCTTAGGTACTTGTCCTTAGAAAGAGATTCATGAGGACAGAAACAACTTCAAGTCAAAAAACTGAGCCCAAGCAGCAACTAGGATGCAGTTGTTGAGTTCTACAACAGAGTACTCACCATCCAGATTGCCCAGCCCACCAGGGAGTTATATATGCCAGGGTGCTTATGAGATGCACCACAGAAAAAGTTATACTATTCGTGTCTCTAGAAATTCCTGTCACATTCATGCCTAGTAAAAGAAAACAACACTTGTGTGGGAGAGAAAGGACACTTCATTTCACTTTATGTCGGTACCTGGATAACTGTCTCACAAACTCAAAAGCAGTAAAGATCAGCAGCATGGCATGGTTTTCCTCTTCTATTATTAGGACCTCTCTTTTCTGGGAAGAGTCTACTCACTGTTGGTCGGATGGAATAACCTCAGTCTTTAACACACTAGAAAATTTTTTGATCACTCAGCATCCCTTGCAAAAAGTAATCAGTGAGCAAGAAGCACATGATGCACACTATACTCATTAGAATCTTCAGTAAAATATTTCTATAGGCATTGTCATATGTATCTGCTTTTTTGCAAATAGATAAAGTTGAAAACAGATGAGTTTGTAGCTCCCAGTTTTCATTTTTGACTGCCCCTGGAGACACAGGGTCTTAGTTACTTTTGTCTTTGCTGAGACAAAATACTCAGCACCCAAAGTTTGAAAAAGGAAAGTTCAGCTCAGTTTGTAGATGTTTCAGTCCTTAGTTGGCTGGCTCCAAGGCAGGATGGTATTGCAGAAGGGCATCGCAAAGGAGAAACAGTCCATGGCAAGGCAGAGCAGGAAGAAGGCAGCAAGCAGTTTAAGCTACAAGTGATGTTGCAAGCAACAGCAGCAGCCCTCTTCCTGCCCCTTATATTCCACTCACACCCCAAGCGGAACAGCCTTAATCCATCCCAGCGACACACACCCTAGATCCAGCCACCTCAGCAAAGTCCCCCTTCTGACAGCATGTGGCTTTGGGAGGACATCTAGATTAAGCCATAACAGATTGTGTTGAAGATAAGAGAGTCAGAATCCTGATGCCACTTGTGAACCCATGGAGCCAGCTATATCTGCCCATAAATGTCCCAGGTGTGTGAATCAAAAGAGTCCTGGTTTTCTTAAGCAAGTTTGATTTGGGTTATTTGGGTTACTGCCACAAGCAATTGAAAAAACCCCATAGAATAAGAACCAGAGATCCAGAGAAAATATGAACAGTGACAAGAAATATACCAGAGAGATCAGCAACTGGCAAAAGTCAACAAAATGAGTCATGCTGGAGAACAGAGGAAATGCTATAAGGAGGAAAAATGAGAGTCAGGGTTTTCCATGTTCACATGTCAGATGTATAAGTGTGTCATGAATGCAAGGGAAGAAATCGCGTTGTTCCAGCTGACTGGCTGTGGATCCACCCCAAATTGTTGCTGCTATTCCATTATCCCTGGGAGATGATACCTGTCTGGTTGATACTACCTAGTCAACTCAAGTTGATTATTGCCACAAAATGCAAGGTTCTCACAGTTGGCCAATGACAATTTCTCAGGTAGGGCTTTGACTCACCATGCATTTAGCAAGCCAGTCTCACTTTTGTGCTATCACTGTGAGATCATTAACAGAGAAGGACGGAAGGACTGTAGATTTTCTTTCAGTAACTGAAGATAGGATTGCTGGTTTCTTTTGTCACCATGGCTACCAGGGTATCACTCCCTTGCTCTTCCTGAAAATTTGTAAGATAGAATGTGGGTGCTGAGAGATTATTTTCAAGGGAGTGAGAAAAGAAAACTTAATATGCTTCCTGAAGAATGCATAGAAAGCAATATGTTAAATAATTTGGGCTGCCTTGCCTAAGTGTGTGTGTTTGTATTTAAGACTGTGTTTTCAGAGAAGCTGTAGATTCAAAGCAAAATTGAGAAGCAGACCTAGAAATGGCCTATATAATGTATTCCCTGTTCTTATGCATGTGTAGTCTCCCCCACTATCAATATCTCCTACCTGAGTGGTCCATTTGTTACATCACCCAAAGACCATGGTATGCATTAGTGTTCACTCCTACTTTGATATTATACAGGTTTGGACAAATACATGATGCCATGTATACTCCATACAGTGAGATTCATAGTAGTTTCACTCCCCTAAAATTTTTCCTTGTATATGTGTGTTGTGGAGTATTTTCAGGCCAGGTTGGAAGTTGGCATCAATACCCACCCACTGGCAGCACAGTGTCCCCAGAAGAGAGAGCAAGAGGCAGGGCGATCTCATCCCATCAATCTAGTGTTCCTTGTTATGACTCTCTGCCCTTGAAGGTGAAGTGTTTGCCTTCCTCCAAAAGTGACTTATATAGAAGGACTTATTCAACACCAGAACATCATCAGTAAATGTGCTGTGTAGGGTGGCACATGAATGCTTCTGTGTGATATAGTGCAAACCACAGGAGCCCGATTAAATTACTTCCTTCTTGTCTCTGTTTGCTACCTAAAGCTGCCTCCCTGCATTGAATATGTGAAGATTTGATATGGAAAGTGAGCCTGAAAAGATTTACCAAGGAAAGTTGCAAAAGAGAGGGTAAGGGAGTGAAATGGACAAGATGTGGCAACTCCTTCATGGATGAAACTGAGCAGGAAATCTCTGGTGCTAAGAGGTTATACCTGAGATAACAGCACATACAGCTGGAACAACATTCCTACCAAAGAGGTACAAATCACCCATCTTCACCTGGGCTGGCTTGAGTGGCCATTCTGCTCTCTCTTCCCTCACACTCTGCCCTTTCTCATCATGCATTGCAGCACTCAAAATCATTTTGCAATTCCCACTCCAATCAGGAATGTGGCTCCTAGGGCAGCGCTAGACCCATGACCAGCCACTTCAGGGAATAGCGGAGGGCTTCAGCTCCTCTACAGGCTATAAAATAAGCAAGAAGGGAGGACTCTAAATGTCATCTTGTCCTCTCACAAGAGGACAAAGAGCAGAGCATCTCCAAATCTCCTATGGGGCACATGCACAGTTAATTTAAACACGTTCAAGTTAACAGACTGTGTTGACTGAAGGGTGCATTTCTCTCTGTTTTGGATAAAAACTAATTTAAATGTGGTGGTGCCAGGCTGTGAGCACATTCCTACAATGAAGTAAACAAATGTTATTGCCTTCACTTCGAAAGTCTGGCTCAATTAGGCTGATTATAGTGATCACAGAGATGTATCCTGCATGCACAAGAAAGTGGTAATGCTCAGGTTTTTGATGCAATATTTATAGAGTCTGTGGTAAAACTTTAGATGAATTAAAATATGCAATCTTGTACTTCCATGGATGAGCAGAATGTGATCCACATGTTTGCTAAAAGGCAAAGTCAGAGCCAACAAATTCCCTGACATTTACATAGATGACCTCTGAGAAGCTGTAAACTCTCACTAGAAACTGCTATTTTAAACAACAGAAAAGCAGCTTGTCTTTGTCACCTACAAATTTAATGTTAAATCAAAATAGAGTCTTTGCCTGAGTTTATAAACAATCACTACTATTTTCTCTTAGGTAGAAGGACTTACGATAGCATATTGTGTTTAAAAATAATACATGTTATAAAATGTCCAGTCTAATTATTTTATCATACCCCAAGGGATCTTGGTAATTTATTTATTTAAATGTTGTCATAATTAAATATGGACTTTACCGTGTTTCTGCAACCGATAGGCTATGTCAAAGTCACTTTAATAAGGTGGCACACTTTTCAAAACAGCCACTCCTTTTACCAATAGAATTTATTCATATTACAATTGAGTTGATGAGGTACAGCATACTGAAAGAGAAATGCTGATGCATAGTGGAATTTTGGCAAAAGGATTTAACTGCATTGGGCCTGAGTTTTCTCATGTCAGAGGATGGACTTACTGTATGGAATCTCACAGGTTTTCTCAGGTCTAAACCATCTGTGATTTTTGATTGTTAATGCATTGGTGCTATGGGTTGTAGCCAGGCTGATGGAACCAAGCCGACGAAAGTCGAGCTTGGACAAACTCTTGATTCAGTGGCAAGCGTTCGTAGTTATTTGAAACTAAGGGTGATAGACTCATCAAGAACAGGAACACGGTGACAACTGAACGTCTGTAAATGAGTGAAATGAACAAAGGTCAGCTGTGAGATGTGATTAAAAGGTACGGTGAACACTTAAGTTTCAAAAAAAGTTTCATAGTAAAATATATCGCCGCTAATTCCCCTCCAAATACCACGCTGATGCCATCATTCTTGTCACTTCCTTTGTCACGGTCTGGAAGGACTTCAGTTGCGCTTCTATGGCTGTCTTGATGTTCTGGACTCATTCAGAACATTTACCTTTCATTGTTATTTTGGCTTTGCGGAAGAGCCAGAATGCACATTCTGCCAGATCTGGTGAATGAGGTGGATGAAGAAGCCGTAAAGTTTTTATTTGACAGAAATTGCTGTAAGCATTTTGAATCCATTCAGGACATCCAGGCAGCCATGAAAAGACACAACAGAAAATTTCCCAAGCTACTTTAGAAAGCAGCAAGAATGATGGATCAGCGTATTTGAAGCAGTGTAGAGCATTTTGAGGGGAGTTAGTGACCATGTGTCTTTTACTGCAATATTTTTTTTAATTTTAACATTCACCGTAGTTTTTGATCACATCAGGTACATAAAGAATGTTTAAAGTATTAATTGGGGTTTTTTTCATAATATGTGTTTTAGAGAGGATAGTTCATTATGCAGGAAAATCCATCATTGCTCTTCTGTAGTGTAAAAGTAACCCATGGAACAGAAGTAGGTCACAAGACTCTCCAGCCAACCTTATGCCTGTCTGTCTCCATGAATGAAAGTGTAACCAACCCCAAGAGCCCCTGCACTAGCATTTGGCGCGCTATCAACCTCTTTTGTTGATGGTTGCCTTCATTGATTTGTTGTCTTGCATTCATGCATTCTTAACCCGCAGCTGGATTAGACAGTGTATGGGTCTGGCCTTAGGGCCAATAGTGCTTGTTCAATTATCCCTTCCTTCATTCAGTCATCATCCACAAGCTGCCAGAGGGTGATTAGCATGGAGTGTGTACCAGAAATACTCATTCAAGTGCATTAGTTTTCAGATTTTGCATGCCTATAAATCACTGGAGAACTTGAGAAAATGCACATTTCTGGAGATCTTTTCTAGAAATTTTAATTAGCAAGGATGGCAAGAGCCAATAAATTAATTTTTATTATGCTTTCAAAGTGACTGCTTTCAGTGACCTAAAGATTCCATTTTGAGAAACTTGACCTATCGTGGATTCTCTCCTACTGAAGTCCACTTGGCTCCCTACAAGCAGTGGTTTGCAATCCTTCCAAGGCTCGCTGCCTTCCCTAACTACCTTATTCTGCCCAATTTCTTGTCAGCTATGCCAACTGTCTTGAGCAGGAATCCCTCAGGCTGCCATAAATTGACCCTGAGCATAACCACAAAATGACAGAAAGGGTAATTAAGGTGTAGGTTTGAATATGTGTAGAGATGAAATGGATTGCAGAAGTTTTTTGAAATACATGAAACTAAAACTGACTCATCACTGCCCACAGTCAGGTGGGAATTAGGTAACGATCTGATGGCTGACCAGCCATTCACTGAGGTAAGTTAGAACCCAGTGTATTTTAGAAAACATTTTCAGCCTCAAATAGACCTTAATGGAAAGAAAACTTTCTCTGCTTCCAATCATTTTGTTTAGAAACACTCATTGGAAAGATACAGCACTTGTTTAAACTAAGAACCATAAATATATGATCATGTATATTTTAGGTAACAAAAATAAATATAATTTCTACCAATTTAAGAAGGAATGATCATGACTAGATGTTTCATGATTGATAAAGTTTAAGAACAATACTGAAAAAGCTAACCACGTTAGACTGGTGGCATTCCAAATTAAATAATCAATAAATTATTTAATCAGTATATCCACAAGCTTGCATGAAGCATAATATGCATAAATGTATCTATTTATCCCGTGGATAGGAAAGCACAGCTGGAAAATAACTTGGAAAAATTTCTGATCTTCAGGTACTTCATTTGATTCATTCCTTTCCATAATTGTAAAATGCACATGGGAGTAAAATTTATGATCTCCATGCAATAGAAAAACATAATCTTAAGTTAGGGAAATGATGGGACCAACTGCTGGCTTCTAAACTGTGGTTAGGATGTGTTTTAAAAGAGGACCCTATCCGGCCTTTATTCTATAAAATAGCTAGACAAATAAATCCGAGGCATCTGAGGGTAATGGCATCTCGAGAGATAATGGATATTCAATCTGGGAGATGGGAAGGAGATAAAATCTTGGCTAGGGTACGTTAGAAAAAAAAATTCCGACTGCCTGTAAACTGCTGGATATACTAGTCTCTATAAATTTTCAAAACAGTGTCCTGGGTTTTATCCAGGAGGCAATTGCAAACGAGATAGACACTGCTAAAACTCTCCTCAGTCCTTCAGAAATTTGAAGGCATGTAACATACACCTCATGCCTGGGGTCAATCACCAGTAGTTCTTGGCAGAATATGGTCTTCAATGCTCTTACAGCAAACCCACAAGAAAGAGGAAAAATCTCCACAAGATTCTAATTCAAACATGAGGTATATTCCTAATCTCATCCACTATCTAATATTTTCCAACTGTTAAAAGGAAATTAGGGTGATTCTTATGAACATTTTTGTGAATTTGCTCCCAGGAAGATTTTACTTCCCCTATTTAATTTGCTGAGGATACTCTTTGTCACCTCATGGAATACAAGGGTTCACTGTAATATTTTACATGAATTTTAGAATACATACAACTGATTGTTGTGACAACCCTTTGGATAACTCCGTACATTAATAGAAAAAGCAGTTTTTCACAAATATTTCCCTCACATAAATTTCATACATAGTGGAGGGATGGGAAGGAGGATGCAAATATGATCTCACTCAGTATTTGGAAGGAGCTGAAGGGTTAAATGTAAACCCTTTCCCTCCTTCCTGTGTTCATACACTTTGTATCAGTGATTTGGTTTTTCCCCATATTAGAAGGTAGAATCCATTTTTCTATGCCTTGATTCTGTGTTGGCCTGTGACTTTTTTTGTAATCAAAAGAATGTGATTGCAATCACAATGAAAGGACAATATGAAGCATAAGAGTTAGGAGGCCCTGAAGTTTCCCCTCTTCTTCTTCACCTCCTAACTCTAATGGTAGATAAAGTTATGGCTCCTTGGCTAGAAAATGAAAGACAAAATCAAAGTGATCACAAATACTCCCCAACCAACATCTTTCTGCACAATTGTATAGACAGCCGGGCTTCAGAGATCTTTGAGAACCCAGCTCAATATCAGCAGAGAATTTACCTAACTTGTATCTCATCATGAACATGACTGTTTTCGTCAAGTCCAAAAATACCACCCAGCTGACCTGCAGACTCTGTATTATGTTAGGCAATAGCTTATTTATACAGTTGCTTATGTTAAAAAACAAAATCAAAAAATGAATGGGTAAAAAACATGTTCTTGTAGATCAGCAGGCAAAAATCTCCATGCCATCAATGTTTCCAGAATCTCATTATATTGGGTGAGAACCAGGGCTTAGTTCTGGGTATGAGAGGTTCCCCTTACAAAGATGACAATCAAATTGAGAAGTTACAGTCTAAAAATCCTAAGGAAATGTGGGTGGAGCTTATGCAGAAGAGCAGAACTCTTGGGTGTCTAATGATATTTTTTTGAAGACTTTAAAATCTGTACTATACATTCAAACCATGCATCTCATTATGCTATACATTTCATTAGGCTATAGGCTTCATTAGATACTTGAATCAAGAATCTCATTACACACTCAGACACACATCTCATTATTCCATGCATCTCATTAAGCTCCCAGCCAGGAACAGATGTAAAATAGAAAACTTTCAGCAAGGCTTTGATTCCAGCCCACATGGCATTCACATCAACAACATAGCAAGGATGGACCAACAATTGGGTGATTTTTGAGTGACGCTTGGCAAAAGGGAACCAGTTCAAACAGGCACTATTAAATAACAGAGAAGAAAAAATAGCCTGGTGTCACATTCCACTCTGCTGTCCACCGTAGGAATGTGTTCCTACTGTCAGTCAGGCATCACCTATCAGTGAAAAGCTGGAGACGGGGCGGAAGAGGCCATGTGTCTGTAACACTGCAGTCATCTGTCACAAGGCAGATATTCAACAAAGGGTTGCATCAATGTCACCTTGGCTTCAGTTTCAGCAATTGTATCTGGTCTGTGTTCTGTGCTGTAATCCGTGGTTTGGCATTTCATGGATAGTATCTCTGACGACATCCATGGTTAAGTAGCACTTCTTTGGTTACAAATGATAAAAACCCAATTCACATGAAGTTAAGATTAGAATAGAATAAGGATGGGGCTGGGGGTATAGCTCAGTGGCATAAGCGCTTGCCTGGCAAGTGCAAGGTCCTGAGTTCGATCCCCGGTACGGGAAAAAAAAAAAAAAAAAAAGAATAGAATAAGGAATCCAGAGGTATAGCTTGTTTCAAGCCTGACTCTATCCATGGGCAAAACATCACTAGGACACAAGTTTCCCTATCTCTTAGCTCTGCTTTGCTTTGTGTTGACTCCCTTTGTAGGCACACATTTCTCATGAAATAGTAGCAGATAGTTCTCAACTTTTATCATTCTCATAATTATCAATTCTAGTAAGACATTAACATCTTACATAGAGGAGATGACTGTCATGGGTCAACTGGAGGCAAATAACTTTCTAGAAACAGGGGCGTGGTACAACCTGAGTTCCTAGCCATGGGTTGTACATGTTACTCTCAATGTAGTCACAAATTGAAAATGGAGAAGGAAGTGTGTACAAAGGTGATGCTGAGTGGATAAAAGCTCCTGTATCTACTGTGCCTGCTGGGTAGACACAGTAGGGGATGGGTAAGAGATGCTGAGAAGACAAGAGCAGCCACATCTATCATACCTGCTCCATCCTGGGTCACTGACAGGTCTGGTAATGATTGTGCAATAAGCCCACAATCTGAAAGGTGAGGGCTCTGTCCCAGCTCGCCTGAAAATTACCAGTTTCTAGCAAATAACCAGTCTCTCTTAAGCTCTCCAAGATTGGGTAAACATTACGGATATTTCTTGAACTCTGGCGATGCCACAAAATGTAAAATATCATTATTTTGTAGAATTTAAGCTGGTGTGAGTGAGATGTGTACAGACAGTATGATTTTCCACACCCAATAAAGTTTTCTGTTTAGAATGGCACTTGTCAGTTCCTCCTAACTACTGGCTGACACCTGAATGTCTTTGGGAAGGATTAAATTAAGAAACATACAAAAATACAAAAAAGAAGGGGAAATGTAATTGATTTCACTCCATGCTCAACTGCAAATGACATGTTGAATGCCTTCTTAGGAACGAGTTGTGAGCTGGAAGAAGTCAAGGAGGTCCCAAAGAATACCAGTTGCTTGGTAAGAGTAGCACAGGGAAGAGCATAGGGTAAATGTCAGAGGTGAGGAGTCAGGAAGGGTCACGCAGTTCCGAAGGCACACTTCTTCAACTTCACGATTTCCCCAGGGCTGTCCCCAGAGAGTGCTTTGCAATTCTGAATAAATAAAAATTGTCTCTCATCTGAAAGGACAGTGGTTTTATACAGAGAAACATGAAGTGATGCCCAATCAGAAGTTATTAAAGACTATTTTCTCTGGACTTCTCTGGGCAGTGTTACTCTGAAAAGAGTAGCTACGAACGCAGTCTTGACCTGAGCATCCTTGTAATGCACCTCTGTCTGTAAACACCGGAGTTTAACCAGCCTCTCCATGTGCCTTAGAGACGAAGTGCTCTGTCAGTCATTACCCAGAGCAGACAAAGCTGTTTCCTTTCCCAGTTTCACAGAACTTTTTCTAAAAGATCGTATAGCTCAAAGATGTTAGAGTAGAAGAGGGACTGCAGCAATGGTTATGGGTTAAATTCTAACTCCGTGTTGTAATGGACTCTCTGGCACCATCTTTCACTGAACCCTAAAGAATGACCCATGTCTAATTTGCTGTTGATTTTACACTCAAAACACCCTGAAATAGAAGACGACACATTCATGTTGATGGAAGCAGCCCACCTCCCACATACTGTACTCAAACATTTTCGAATGACCCTTTTGTTTGCTTGTTAGTTATGACACATCTTTGAGCTTCTCTGCTTTGACTCTTCCAATTAAAATGCCTGGGTCCTGATGATCCCAGTGCTAAATGCAAAGAATAGCTGGTGAATTATTTAGCTTTGTGACACTTTCTGGATTCAGGGAAACACCTTCATTCTTTGGTCTATTCACTTCCTACAGGTGATTAAGAAAGTTTGTGTGTAGCTGTATTAAGGGGAACCACAGACACAGGCACTCAGAACATTTTGATTGTGATTTAGAATCAGAAGCAACTTTTCTTTCTTTCCTTCTCTCTCTCTGTCTCTCCTTCCTCCCTCCCTCCTGCCCTCCCTTCCTTCCTTCTTTCCTTCTCTCCTTCCATGTTGAGACAAAGTCTTCCTGGTTGCCCCAGCTGGGCACAAACCTATGATTCTCTTGGCTCAGCCTTCCTTAGTGTTGAGATTACATTAACTAGTTCTCTTTTTTTCCTTGTAATTCTGAAAGCAGTCTGAGTTGAGCGCAGGGTTGAGACCACAAACCAGTGTGCTAGCCTGGGAGATTTACATAGCCCCGATAGGGATGCGCAGGATCCTGAAAGTCCAGCGATCCCAGACAGCCGCCCTACTTTCAGTATTTTAAACTACACAGTAGATGGGATTTGGAATGAATGTTAATGATAGTAACAAGATAACCCATGACCCCGGATACAAATCATGCCAGGAGTTGATTCTTTTGTTTTTGTTTTTGTTTCTCCCCTTGCCAGCTTCTTTATGGCAGGAAAACAGTAATGAAACAACAGGGACCATGCAGCCGGGCAACTTAAAGGGAAGAGTGAGGAGAAAATGATCTTGTCTGATTGGCCATCCAGCTCATTACTTTAAAATGCAGTCACCAGAGGTGTATCCGAAGCAAAAAGACCTGGTCCTTTAAAAGGAAATAGTTTCTGCCTGGGCCTGGAGTCCCGGACCTACACAGTGATTTTGCTCTTCCCAGCCGTCCCTGGAAGACACTTCCCCTGTTTCCATTTAGCAAACTGCTTGCACTTGGATTCCATTTTACAGAAACTATAAATAATATTTCAACATTCAAAGCTGAAAGGATTTGCTCACTTGGCTAAGGTGGTAGCATGTGTAGAATTAAAAAATAAAAGCATTCTGACCTTTTGGTGAACAGAAGAACTCAAAAAGCTATTGTTAAAATGTGGCATGAGGAAAGTATGATTTAAATGTAAATCTTTTATCTCCAAAGCCATAAAAGACTATGCCTTGAAGGTATGAGAAAATGCAAGCTCTAATGTGGAGCATATAAAAAAAAAATTAAAACATTTAGTGTTGCCCCAAATCTGCTTTCTGAACTGCAGTTTGCTCATAAAATACTTAGTGTATGTAGTATTTTATTTATATTTAAAATAAGCTGTTCCTTAACCAGTTAGATTCCAGTTTTTCGGCCGTTGGTTCTAAAGCTCAAGACCTTGGTGCTTCCTAGGTACCCTGCCTTACCCCTTCTGTCACCCTCTAAGTTTGCCTTCACATTGCTGTATAGGTCATTGTCCCCATGGTCACACATGGCCCTGGAAACTCTCCAGCCTGGATCCCACAGGAGGAGTTGAAGAAAGAACCAGAAAGGACTGTGTCAGTGCCAAAGGGCTTGTTTCCACTTCCACCTTCCTTGATCTGCTCCGTGGCTTTGAGAGAAAAGAAATAAACTCCTGTATGCATTTGGATGAAGACATAGGTAGGGCTGGGCTTATGGCAGATCTTGTATATGGCCAGATTGAGCACAGTTGGATCCAAGGTTCTTGCCCAGATTTCACTCGTTGTTTTCCATATGGCTTTATTGGTGCTGATCATACCTTTTGCAAGACCAAGTACGCTTTCTCCTTTAGGGATACCCTGCAGTTCCCTCATGCTTTTCCTGCCTGCTGGCTCACCTTCTCCCAGTACCTGTTTGCCAGACTTTCTTCCCCAGCACCATATGTGGGCCGGGTAGAAGTCTCCTCTCCCTGTCCCCAGAAGAGATGAATGTCTTGTTCTGCATTAAGTTGGGTATTCATTTTGCTTGGGGCCTACGTTTACTTGGGAGCCTTTGAATTAAGAACTCCAACTTTGTGTTCCCCACATTGGCACATAAACCTGACAAGTTTTTTTAGTGTGTAGAGTGCATTGCACTTACTTCTGAATTCAGGATTTATTTCTTTAACCTTTTACAAAGCCTGAACTATGCATAAGCCTTTAAGACCCATCTTGTTTTCTCTACCATGAATCCTCTTCCACCCTATACTTTTTTTTTTCCAGATCTTCCCTACCAGTGCAGGTTAGAAATGGTCCCTTGTGGAAACTCTTACTGTGCCAGTGTGGTCCTCCTTAGCTCCAGAACAACTGATTAGTTGATGCTGTGCATCATTTCACATGTTCTCCCACCCACACTGGATGTCCCTGAAAACGAAAGAGCGTATTTATGACATTCCCTTCTATATTTATAATACAAGAGAGTGCTTCACATAAAAAAGGTATAATATTGCTTTGGGATACGAAAGGTGAAAATCAAATGGTGATCTTTAGAATACATGTATCAGGGCTGGGGATATAGCTCAGTGGAATAAGTGCTTGCCTGGCAAGCACAAGGTCCTGAGTTCAATCCCTAGTACTGCAAAAAAAAAAAAAAAAGAATATGTGTGTGTTCCCTTGTTTTCCTACGATATCTTAATTACTCCTTCAAATTAAAAAAAATTCCTCATATGTCTACTGCTAGTTCTGAAAGTCTTTCCATGCTCAGTGTCCTTCAAGTTTCGACTTTTAACCCTCTATTTTGTTTTGTGCAATGAAATTTGCAGATATATTCATGACAAGCTTAGTGCATTTCCCATATATATGTGGTGTGTAAAACTTCACCCTGCATTCTACCTTCCTACTCTTAAACAGAGTCCCAAAGTTTTTTCTAACACCTAAGCACATACAATAACAGACTTAACAATTCTGTATCATTTTATACCTTAAGTCCTTTAACACTCTGGGGCAGGTGCTACCTTTCCATTCTACATTGAAGGAATTCAAGATTCTCTACTGTCTCAGTTACTTGTCTCTCATTACTGATGCTCAGAATTAAGGAAGGAAAGATTTGTTTAGCTCACAGTTTGTGGAGATTTCAGTTTATACTTAGCTGGCTCCATGGCAGAGTGGCACATGGCAGGGCCAACAATTCATGGCAGCAGAAAACAGCAAAAGCAAGAACAGCAAAAATGGAGGAGCCACAGCAGAGAGCACGCCTCTTTCCCTCCCTTATATTGTATGCAGTCTATCTGCCCCAGGGCACGTATAACACTCATATCAATAATCCCAGCATGGGACTGTAAGTCAATCAAAAACTCTGGAAGCCCACTCCATGACTGCGTGATGCCTCAGGGGGACATCTAGATGTGAACCATAACACGGACCTTGCAGCAGAGGGAACACTGCACCATATTAATTTGATAGCATATCAAAGACTAACATTTTGATGGTCAACTGGTTACCATGTCCAGCAACTTGTAGCAACAGTCATCAAAATGTTTATGTCTACTCTGCATTGAGTGTTTGTCTTCTTCAAAAATCCTGTTGGGATTTAATTGCCATTGTAGCAGTACTGAGGGTTGGGACTCCTCTGATGGGATTAGACTTTATCCTTGTGGGTGAGTTTGGTGCTGTTATGAAAGGATAGATTCGACCCTTTCTACCTTGCCTTATCTTTTCACCTTTTGCCATGAGATGATTCAGCAACAAGCCTTTGACTAATGTCAGCTCCTTGAGCTTGGACTTCCAAGCCACCAAAACTGTGAACCTATGTTTCTCTTCACTGTAAGTTACTCAGCTTAAAGTGTTCTATCATAGCACCACCAGTGTGCCAAGATATTGTCTGACTGATAATCTTTCTTTTAGGGATATATCCAAAAGAGCCCATCATAAGTTAAAATAAAATTTAATACCAAAAAATGTTCTTCATTGTGATGGATTACATCTCAGGCTGAAAGAAAATAAATTCAAAGATGAAAAGTAGATTAGATAACTAAATTTCCAAATTTTGAAACTGATGTGGCTATGTAAAATAAAGTTTTTGTTTTTAGAAAATATCCATGAAAGTGTTAAGGAATAAAGGGATAATTTTTCCTTCCACAGTGTGCATGCGAGCGTGTGTGTGCATGTGAATGTGTGCCTGGATGTGTGTGTGAAAGAGAGGGAAGTGGGGAGAGAGACAAGAAGACAGTAGTCATAAAGCAAAGGAGTCAAAATCTAAACAGTTAATTACCCTGGATAAAAGCTGTATGGGTATAATAATCTTCTACTTTTTCTGTAAGGTAGATATTATGTGAAAATAAAAAGCAATAACAACACTCTGTATGGTGTTATTTATAAAACTGAGAAAATGAGAACAATGCATAGGTTAAAAGTAAGAGAAAGGTTAATTAAATTGACACATTCATAGGGTGGAAAACAAAGAGGCTGTTAAACTATTTACAGTCCTGGGGAGATAGCTTAGTGGTAAAGTATTTGGTTATTATATAACAACCCTCGATTCAATATATAGCACCATTCCCTCAAAATAAAATTTTTTTCCAAAAAAATTTGGTAAGTCAATGAAATTATGCTTACAGCTAAATAAAAAAAAAAGCACAAATCATCAGTTGTTGATGGAATTATGGGTAATTTTTGTTTTGTGTTAGATTTCCTTAGTTTCCATGTATTTAAAATAGTATGCGTGAAGAGAGTGCTTCCTGATAGTGGGGATGATTTTCAGTCTGAACCTTTGGCAGTCTTTGAAGCAAGGATGTCCTAATCCAGAAATCTGAGGTTAACAGCCGACTCTAAACTGAGCCATTGACCTGCAGGACATTTTTAAATCTCCCTGAGCTCTGGTTTCCTCACCTATAAAACTAGAATGTGTCTAATCATCTTGTCATGTAACTGAAGATTAGAAGGGATAACACATGTACAAAAGGTACAGTGTACTTCCAATATGTTAGATGCCAGTGCTGTTGATGAAATTATCTTGTTTGTTTCTACAGCCTGAGAAGATGAAAAGAAATATATGTTCATTTCCTTTAATCAATAAGTCCCAACACCTGTAAAAATATCCTAGTTCTAACCATGTTTTATGTCATTCCTGAAAAGATAAAAGGGGGCAAGTTAAACTATAATTATCTTCATATCCTTGAGATTTTAACAAGGAAGCTTCTTTCATGAAACTCAGGACCATTCACTCAAGTCTAAAGGAAGAATGCCTTATGCCTTTGTGAAAGGTTTGAAAGAAATTCCACAAAACAAAAAAGGCATTTGTTTTTATTCTCTGTAATGATTGTCACTCAGGGAGTAGTTAATTGTTGAAAATCTCCTCCTCTGATACTTTCAAAATGTAATGGCCCACAATTGCTTGTGCCAAAGTATTGTGCCCTGGTCTCCCAACCTTCCCTTCTAAACAAGTCATGCTGTAAACTGAGATTTGGTGGACAGAAGCCACAGGTAAGCTAGTAGAAGTGAAAGGACCCTTCCCACACAACAGCATCTCCTGCAAGGGTCACCTGTATGAGTGGAGCTGTAAGATCAGAAAGGTTATGAATTTGAGGGTCAAATCTAAAGGATTGTAAGGCTTTTGATTTGTCTTCCTTTGTCTGTATGAAAGTTAATTTTCATTGTCAACTTAAGTGGGTTAAGGGATATGGAAAGAATGGATAACACACATTTCTGAGTAGGCCTGTGAGGGTGTTTCCAAGAACAGTTGGCATGTGTGTCAGTACACTGAGTAGAGAAAACTCATCATTAGTATATGTACCACCATGCAATAGGCTGCAGTCCCAGATAGAGTGAAAAATCAAACACAGGGTAAGCTAGCTCTCCCTCTGGTTGTTTCTTCCCAAGCAGATGTTTTCTCTGGCTGCTCTTGCCCATAGACATCCATCTCCAGGTTCTTCTGTGACTGAATGTAGACTTGTACCAGAGGTTCTCCAGACGACTTTTATTTTGTCAGCCTTGTACTGAAGCTGCATCATTGGCCTCTCTCAGAAAACTAGAGCACATAGAGAAATTTGGGTGGTGAAGGTTATGCCAGTGAAGATATAGATGGATGTGATGACCTTATTGGGAATATGTCTAGAGCCTTGCCTTGGTCCACGGTAAGAAAGAATTTGGATGCATTTTTTCAGTGCCTGGTTACTTTGTGGCAGATGAAGTTTGTGTTTACTTGACAAAAAAAAATTCTCAAGCACCATCCAGGCAGTAGCACAGGTATTACTGGCTACTTTTAGACAAATTTGTGTTACGAATTGGGAGCAAAACAGGATCTGAGCAGAAAGATGGTGAAAATGCCTAGCTTCACCAGACAAGGGGTCCATGGAAAGGGGCAACAGAGAGGGTGGATTTTCTAAAGAAATTAGCTTGAATCGAAACAAGAAAAATGCTCTACTCCAAGACAAAATGAAAGATATTTAAGAGCAGTCTCAGCAGTTGGCAAGGCAGCAACTATCATTTAAAAATGCAAATTATTTCAGACATTTCTTAGGCCTGGATCAGTTTAGAAAATGCTCCCAGATAACCTGCAAGCTCCAGAAAGCCCCCGAATTTATTTCCTCATGAACAACCAACAAGATATTCAAAGGCTTGTTCCTCTGTGGCTCAATTAGGCCCTGGTACAGATCACACCAGTGACATGATGCTGATTTTGAAGGCGTGCAAAGGATAGAAGTTGTGAATAAGATGTCTTCCACTGAGATTTCAAAGGAAAGCCTGGGAGGCCAGGTACTGTACTACAGGGCTGGAGTTCCTGCTAGCAGCCCACAATAAGGTGATGCATGGAGCTGTGGCAGTGAGGTTTAAACTACAGTGGAGACCCACAGGAAGAGGGGTCCCCAAAGTGGCTTTACTGGGAACTGGTGGAAATATTAAGAGGTAGAGCCTAGTCAGGGATCTATAAATCATTGGTGGTGTGTTGTGAAAGGATACTAGAGAACTGCTTTATCTTTTGCTGTCTATTTTGCTTTCTGGCCATAAGGGGAGTGGTTTCTTGACATTGCTAACCAGGACCCCCACTAGACGCTAAAACAATGGATTTGCCTGATCACTTACTAGAATGTCTGAAACCAGGAGCCAAAATAAATCATTTCTCTTTGTCATATGTGTCTGTTATTGCGCTATAGTGGTGGGAAGCTAATTAACACACTGCTCAGAATAACAGAATCAATTCACAGTATATTCTAAACCAGAAATATGGTAGTTCAATCATCCAGTCAGCAGGGAAATGCAAATATTTAGATTCTAGAAAAAGAAGAGGCCCTATAATTCTTTTCATTGCTCCCTCATTTTGTGAACTTTCTATGAAGTAGTACACTCCATTGCAGAGCCAGACAAATTTGATTTTGAAAATTAAATTGTTCAGTGATAGAAGTAAAGTGACTAAGTCACTTTAATGTTTAGGACAGTGATAGGAATGGGATTTCTGGGTGTAAACGTATTCCTAGCTTCCAGGGCTTCTCTACTTCACCATAAACTCGCTCCCTACCCCTCTCTCTTCCCCTCCCTCCCCCTCTCCCTCTCTCTCTTCACGTTCACCTCACAAGTCCCTATGTCTCTTCTTTGGCAGAGCTCAGCTAACAGTCTGTAAATCCCTCATAAATATTACCTAACAATAACGATGTGCCCCGCTTCTCCCCAAGGGCATTCACATCTAAGAATAATAAGTTTTCATGTTCCAAGAGAGTGAAGCTATCGTGATGAAATCATCAGGACTGAGTCACAGAGTAAATGTTAGATTCATCCATTCCACTGACCTTATTGGAAATGTTTAGTGTAGGCACCAAACCTCAAATTTATGAAAAGTCATGACAAAAATCTTGAGGCTTAGTGAGAAAATACCTTGCTTCACGATAAAATGCCTACGACCCACCTTCACCACTGATGTATACAGGGCTACCAGGGAGCACAGAGGAATATACCTGGAATGGGGATGTCAGGGCTGCCAAAGACTTGTGAGAAGCAGTCAGTGAAAGGACATTGTCACTTCACATTTCCACCGAGGTAGGAGTTATGTCTGTCTGTTTCACAGATGGTCCTACTGAGGAACGCAGCAGTGAGTAACGGTGGGTCCAACCCACACTTCTACCTGCTTAGTAATAGCTCGATTTCCCAGACTGTGTTCAGCCCATCCACTTTCCAGTTCAGGTAAATGTGTACATGCTAATAGCAGGATCCGCTCCTCTTAGGGGAAGAACCAATCATCTTAGCTTCCATGGCTCAGAGGTTTCAGGGCAAGTCTAAAGGGAAATCTCATGACGTGAGAACATAAACTACACCCTCGGAGGAAAGAATGGGAAAGGTAGATAGAAGAATGCGGAATGCTTCTTTCCTCAGCTGAGGGTTGCTAGGGAGAAAACTGACCAACGTCCTGGGCATAAGAGATGATAGATAGAAAGGTAGGTAGCTGATAGACGGAGATGGTAGACAGGTAGGTAGGTAGGTAGGTGAGATATACAGATAGACATAATGCTTAGAATCGTGAGCAAAAGTGAAAATAAAAGCAACTGCTTCACATTATTTTCATTGAAAAATTTTTTACAAAGTTAAGTGGGGTCTGATTTCACCAAAACCCACAGAGGAAGATCTTGAAAAGCCTCTGTTCTTCAAAGCCTGCAAGAGTTCATTCTATTTTTTTCTCTTTAAAGTCAAATAAAGAAAGAGTTCATGCATGCATTAGTTTCACAACTGTGTGATGGCTGCTGTGCTGAGGCACAGTCCCAGGACACCGGGGACAGGAAGATAACTGCCGTAAAGGCTTTGCTTTCAAACACATCAAACTCTGGTAGAAGAAACAATCAAAGAGGAAAGCTCAAGTTCAGTGGTTCACTTCTCTTGGGCAACATGGGAGGTGACCTGATCCAGACCTGTGAGCCAGGAATAAGGTGGAGCCGGGCAAGGCAGTGGAGAGGACAGCGGGTCTGACACGTGTGCGGCTCGTGTCCGGTGCATGGAGGACAAGGAGGTGGAAGGAAGCAGCAGCTGATGCAAATGACCAAAAGAAGAGATGGTGAAAGGTAAGGAAAGATAGGGAGACTGAGGCCAGAAACAAGGTGTAAAATTTGAACATTTGCTTGAGAACAATAAGGAGCCAGAAAATTAAAGCAGATGGGGAGCATATGTGCCTCGTTCCAGGCAGTCTCTGTTGTAGGATGGGGGATGATCATGAGACGGTGATGCAGGGAATATTCGAGTAACTCTCTGGGGGCGAGGTGAGTATGTAAAGAAAAAGGAGGCTAAATTCCACAAGGTACAATACAACTTCATTAATGTATGCCTTGTTATTAAGAAGATTAGTATGATTCAACTCAGGTAGAACTAAAGTTTACCTTTGCGTTATTAGAAAACTGAAAAAGTATTTGAAGGAAGATAATATTACGTAGACAAGACTGTTCTGAGCCTGTTTTAAAAAAACAAACTTTTCCTTGCTTTGTTGAACCAGTAGAATATCTATTGACATATCAGAAAGGTGCTTGGCTGATTACAAATAAATATTATTTCTTCATTAAGGCTGATCTGCCTACATTTTTAAAAAATAAAAGCTAACAACAGTAATTTAGAACTGGCTTCTCTCCAACAAAAGGATTTATTCTACTAGTTTTAACTGATTTGCTCACAATGCTAGCAAGCAATTTTGGAACTGTGCAATCAAATCCTAAATGGATCTTAATAACCCCCAAAATTAATATGTCTACTGCAATGTGAGCAATTTATTCCCTTCACACCAGTATATTCTGGTTCACTGATTAATAAATTCTGGATTATTTGTAAGGAAAGCATAGGAACAAAGTAGTCTTTTAGGCTTGCCTTTTAAAACAAATTTTTCATTTATTTTCATTGAGATTTTCCATCCGTAATGAGTCATTCATTTCTCAAATATTGGACACAACTGTATACCAGCCTTTGTTATTCTGTCTAGGGCCCTAGATGATGGGAGCTCCGCTGCTGCCTTCAAAGGGCTCCCCGTCTGCGGAGGGATACTGGCATATAAACAAAACCCTATTAAATGGGACGATAAATCCCATAGTGGAAATTTACTTCAGGGATTATGTAAATTTGGAAGAGCAAGAATGCAACTGTGCAGAGGGCATGTTTAGGGAGTTGGCTTCTCAGAGTAGTTTTTTGAGATGACTCTGAAAAGCCTGATTAAAACCCATAGTAGATAAAAAGCATTCAGGCAGAAGAAATGAAGAGATAAGTAAATGTGAGTCAGTTAGGGAAAGCACAATTGGTGAAGAAGAGATACTGTCCACAGGTAAGACATAAGGGAGCGGGCGGGAACGGGGTGGGACCACAGCAGCACTTCCCACTCCACACAAGTGTCTTGCAGACGGCTGTTAAGGCATCTACACATGGGTTTCATGCAATCCTCTAGTTTCTCTAGATTTGGAATGTCAGCTTCACTCCTTGAAGCTTATCAAATGAGAAGGAAGAAGCGATCAATTATGAGAAACCAAGAGGCAAAGCCGGATGTCTTTGATTTTTAATACGATAAAAATCTCACTTAGCACATCTACTTTAATTTATTTTTCAATCCATCACACATGCATTCAGGTAAGATTAAGAAAGGCAGTTGAAATTAAGTTCCTATAATTTTAATCACAAAAATGAGCAAATATAATTTGAAATATAAGCAAGTGAAAAGAGATACCCAAAGTTTTACACGTGTGAGCATGCGTGCTTTGCGTATGCTACATATCTGTGTGTGTGCAAGTGTATGTATGTGTGCATTCACTTACAAGTGCAACAATTTAGGCAGACATAGAGTTTTTGAGATACAATAAATATCCTTGGGGTAAGATATTAATGACAAACATGCAAGGAAAAGCAGTTTCAAAAACTTGATTTGAATATGAAGAGCAAACACAGGAAGATTCAAAGCACAGCACTGAGGTCATAAATCTAAGAGTAGGAAAGAATTCAGAATGATGCAAAAGCTATTTGCCAGCGCCCTCCCGAGAAGTCTGCATCTTTTCCGGGAAGAGAAAAGGAGAGGGAAAAGAAAAACTGACAGAGTTTATTGTTAGAGTCCCGGGCTGGCAGTCCAGCCCCTACAGCTGGGTATCTTGCTGTGCAATATGAGAAGCCCAAGATATATTCTGGGGATTACAGGATAAAAATTTAAACAGCAGAAAGAAATTGTCTCCAAAAGGTCCCACCATTCTTAGAAAAGTTAACCCTTCTTCTGCAAGAGAAAAGATCACAAGGGGCAGCTTGACAGAGGAGTCAAAAGCTTTCTGTGCCCCCAATAGGCGTACAGAAAATCTGCGAGCCTGGATTCTTGTTCAAGCTCTTGATGGGGCCAGAAGGAGGCAGTCAAGGCAGAAAGGGAACCACCTCACAAACAGAATGACTGACTAGGGGTCTCAGGACACTGAATTGACTGGATAGCTGTCCAAACATGAATGGCAGTTAGACCAGAAGTGGTTGAATTACCTTAACTTGCCAAAACTGTATTATCTGCCACCAGCAGAAATGGCATCTAGGAACTGAGTTGTTCTGAGCCACTCGCTGTCAATGTAAAAAGTTCTATCTTAAAGGAGACAAGTAGGACACCCAAAAACATCTCTTCATAACTAAGTCAGGCATTCGAGGCTAGATTTTTAGGACTACCATTGGTATAGACAGCTTTCCATCAGCTGTCAGTTTATCATGAACAGACAGGAAATGAAGTAATCCTTAGTGGAACGCACCCAACATGTCTGAGTTCACTGGCATTTTTCTGTCATTCTTTTCCAACTGGATTACCATTGGACTCTCTTTTTCATGAATGATACGTAATGGTGACATACCCAAAGGGAAACTATGGGATAGTCTCCTAACTCAAGCCCCAGGGGTTGAAAGCATCTTTAACAACCTGAAAACAGACTTCCTACCCACCTCTCTCTGACACTGCTTCCTTCTGGTGCCACTCAAGAGGGGAGACGCCCTGCAAGTCAGTGGCCCAGATATTCTCTTGGTGCAAGGTGGGAACATACAGTAGGAAGACCTAAGCCATTTGGGGAAGCCTGCTTCCTCTCCCATCCTGCCTTCTATATAAGACAAAGAAACTCAGAGCCATTGGATTCTGTGTGCTGCCCTGGAGGTTCCAAGTGGATAAGATTATTTTATCCTCTGAGATCTGATTTCCTAATTGCTGCCTCCATGCTCCTTCCCATGATGAATCCTCATGAGACATTGGAGAGGCCTAAGGAAGAGACCAGTCCTGTCCTAAATGACAGGATTGAACATATGTACAGTGATCTTAGAGGTTCTTTCAAGTCATACCTTTTGTAAGTCTAAATACCAACAAACATACTTTTGTGTGGTACATACTAGTCTTGTTGTACAATGCCAAAGGTGACATACAGAAAAATTCAGTCCCACACTCCAAACATTTGAGATATAAACCTATTTCCATGAAAAACAAGGCATCAGTAACCTTCAGATTATCCCTAGCCAAAAAGCAGCCAGGCCAAGTAGTCAACTGTAGAAAAAAATGTCATTTTTCAATGCAGTCATTGTGTTTAAATGGTGAAAACAAAATTGATCTCTACAAGTCAGGACCTAGAAGTAAGTGTGTAATTGCTAATTATATACTTAGGGGTTTATTCTCCCCTAGATACACATGCCTGACTTCCTCCAAAATTAATCAGAGTTACAATCAAATGTGGAAGGGAGTCTGGGCTACAACTGTATAACTAATGAAATTCCCTTATAAGCCCACGTTGCCCCATAATGACACCACATTTTTGAAGTTCAACTTTGTTAAATAGCAAAGACTGAATACAACTATTCACAGTGAAGCTTTCCAAGGAAAAGACCCCAGTGTATATTGAATATTTTAGTATTTTCTTAGAAATGATTAGTTTTTTAATTACTTTAAGTGGGGTTTAGAAAAATCCCTTTCAAGATTATTTAGGGAAGAAGTTTCAGGAGTTGAGTAGAAACAGAATTTTGTCAAAACCTTAATTTTGCCCCTTTCATTCTAACCACATTAATTAATAAAATAATATACCACAAAGTATATGAGGTGAAATGATTGCATACTATTGCTTATAATGAAGAGTTGGAGGGGAGAAACAATGTTATAAAAGAGGGCCATGCCATACATTTTAAATAGAAATCTGATTTTCCACTCAATGTGCTTAAGCATGTTTTAAAGTAATTATTTTCTGCTTGGAGAGTAATGCTTACTGGTATGAAAGTAAGAAAAAGGAGAACTCACTCTTAAGCCCTACCACCAACAGATTATCCAGGTAAATATTTTCCATTTTTAAATTTGTTTTTCACAGATGCATTTATTTTTACAAATTTATATTCATAATCCATTCAGTGAAGTTTTGTGCTTTTTGACACTGGGCATTTTATTAAATCATTTGTGAAAAGATTATTTTGGTCAAGTTGTGCCTTGAAAATATTTTGAACCTGTTTAAGAACCAGAATTGAGTTGTTTTCCCTTCCCTTCTGTGCTATTCATAGGCTATGATCTACATTCTTACACTTACTTCCCTCTATATCAAATATCTGAATGTATTTCTATATGTAAATCTCTTTAGGATTCCATGTTTAAGGGTATTCGTTCTAGCTAACAAACAAGCAACACAAGTAGATAGATATGAAGTAAATCATATGCAAACACAGTTGAAAAATCAGTCTCATTCTCATCCTTTCCTACTAGTTGTCTTTTCTAGACACAATCTTATTACCAGGTTCTATATTATGATTCTAGACATTTTATTCCAAAAAGCTTTATTTGAAAGGCTGATATAATTGTTCATTTCATTTGTTTGTCATTGGTTGTTCCAAAGAGGAGCTACTGGTAGGTGCAGAACCTGCTGATGATGCGTGGCCACGTCTATTGTTTCTGTCCAACATGTTCTTTTCCTATTTGTTCTTGGAGAAAACAATGGAAGGACCCAGGGCCAAAGCCGAACAAATCAAAATATGCCATCCTGCCTTCTCCCATACGATTATCTCTGGGAGTTTGATATGACCCAGATGGGCTATCAAGGACCTTCTTTACACTTAGATACTGTGATTTGAAAAATGAAGCAGGCTTCCTGACAGAAGTGTTCAGCTATGTCACTGACCATCATAAAGAGAATGAGGCCATATCACAAAAACAAAACCAAGAAATAGGACAGAATGTACCTAGGACATTATTTAAACCCATAGGTGGTATCAAGTGACCAGAATCAATAGACTGATTTCACGTTTAAAAAACTAGCTCAAACTATGCTTTTGTCACTTAAACTAAAAGGAACTAGACTTCTATAACAGAATATGACCCTTTGTGTGTGTAATAAAAACTGCGAGCAGCAAATGGGAGAGTGTGGACATAACCTCAGTTGGGTGCTAGGGAGCATTAGAGCTGGAGAGAAGCTTGCAAGATTACTTTTATGAAACAATACCCATGTGCATAACAGTGACTTGGGAAATTGCAATAAATACAGAGCAAATAATGGTGCTGTACCTCATGTGTGCAGATATTTGTACACACTGCAGAAGATGGAGGTTCTGGGAAACATTCTGGCTTCTGCAACCTCCAAGGGGAAACTATTTAGCATTTGCTATTCAAGTTGCCTTGTTATTTTCAGATGCATTTTTACTTTCTTTTTTATTTCCATCTTTTATGAATGAGAGGATTTAGAGCAACTATTGATGAAGATTGAGCGCCACAGTGTAGGTTAAATATAATTCAAACAAACATCTGTTACTAGTTGGGGAGTATCCATCTCTAGGATCTAAAGTAGTCTTGGAAATTTGAGGTTGGAGGACCCAGTATCAAGTGAACACTCATTTATCTGAGGCTGAGATCAACAGTGCTGGTTTCCTGAACTTATATAGAGAAGAATAAAACTATTTGAACAAAAATGTAATCTATATAAACATGGTCCCATGCCCAGGTACACCTCCCTTACACATATTCATATATGTATGCACCTAAATTCTCACACAGTCACATTGTGCTGGTTAAACTTAATTGTCTCAACTTGATTGGCTTGGAAGCTGCCATGGGGATTCACAAAGAACACTTACGCATGATTCTGGGTGGATCACAGAGATATGAGTTTGGGTGCTCCACAACCTCCTTTCAGTTATGGAGGTTCAGTGTTATGTCACAGCAACAGGAAAGCAGAATAATACAGAAAATCGGTGCCCAAGAAGTGGTATTGGTGTGACTTTATTTGGCCATGGGACTTGGAAGTCCTTGTAACTGGTTTGTAGGAGAAGTTTGGAAGAGTTTGGGGAATCATGCTGGAGAAAGCATGGAATGCTGTAAGTACAGCCTGATAGATGTCTTTTGTTAGAGCTCAGTAGGCCAGAATACTGATCAAAATGCAGACACTAAAGGCCAGGCTCAAGAGATTTCAATTGGGAAGAAGGATTTCACTGGCAATTCTATTAGAGGTCATGCGTTACACTCTGGCAAAAACCTTTGACTACATTTTGCCCATGTCCTGAGACTTTATAGAAGCCTGAGTGGTGAGTTAATCTGGCCTGGGAATATTTTTTTGTTATTTTTTTTTCCTTTAAAGAGAAAAGAAAAAATAATAACAACAAAGATAAAAACAAAACAACACAAAAGCAACAAAAATGATACAGAATTTCAAAACAAGATGGTAGGAAATTAACAACTGTTGTCATACTACATATTGTTATCTTCAGTGACGTTGCTCAGATTACCAGATGGAAGCATTCAAGATTGATCAGACCATTAAAGATAATAAAAATAATTTAAAACATTTGAAATGAAACAGTTTCACTAATCAAGAGGATAGGAGCTAATTTGAAGACAACAATATGCAATGTAACAACCATTGTTGAATTCCTACCATCTTGGAAATTTTAAGGCAGCTCAAGATTCAGGCTGTAGCATGAGTACTGCTGGCTACTTTTAGCCAAAATTATAGTGAGAATCAGGTAAAAAAGGCTGAGCAGAAAAATCTGAAATATGTAAATTTTAGCACAAAGGGAAAAAGCTGGGGCCAGAAGAAATGTGATGAAAATGAAATGAAGCACTTTCCAAAGGGATAAAAAGAAAGCTTCAGGCTGTGAATGAAGCCAGCCCAGGAGAGAGACCATGTGGACTGCAACCAGCAAAGCCACAGGGGTAGGGCCACCCAGGCCCACTGGAATTCACTATTCACTACTGTGTGCTCTGGATACTGAACAGGAAGCTACAGGACTCAATGTTTGTTCTGCTGGGATTTGGTCCTGCTTTGATCCTATTCTAATCCCTTGTTCCTCCCTTTTGGAGTGGGAATGTTGATCCTATGGCACTGTACTTTGGGGTCATGTAACTTTTTCATTTTTACAGAGGATCACAGCTAAGAGTTTGCATGGACTCTCAAAGGAGACTTGCACATAGACTTATGAAAAATACTGGAAATTCTGAAGTTAGAGAAGGGATCATTTTGTTTTAGTTGATACAAAATAGTTGTATCATGTTAGGTATAATTGCTAGCTTATTATTGTGTTTATCTGGAGAGTAAGTATTATTTAAGGAGATGTATTTTGGTTTCAAGTTGGCAAGGGGTAGGATATGGTGGTTATGCTTAATTTTGTCAGCTTGATTGGTATGGGAGAAACCTGGATAAAGCACAATTCTGGGTGTCTGAATGGCTCATAGAAATATGATTTTGGGTACCATATCAGTCCCCTGCCTAGCACTGTTTCCCCGCTCTGCTTCTGGCCGTGGTGCACTGAGCATCTGTACTCTGCTCCACCCTTTGCCACGGTGCTTCTCCCTGGGAGCCTACTGACCATGGACTGAATCCTCTGGAACAGAGAGCCAAATTAAACCTCTCCTTTCAGTTGTAAATGTCACATATTGCCTCCTAGTAACAGCAAAGCTGACTGCTACACACATTGTATATATACTAGCCATGACAATGCAGTAAATCGCCAATGTGATAGTAGGCACTCACTGTAGAAGAGGAAAAAAGAACTAGAATCCACCACAAGCTTCTAATATTTCACTCTGAGTTTATACTAGCAAAGAAGGAAAATAAAAAAAAAATTACTAGCTTTTCATCATTTCCTGACAGTCATTATTGGTAATAAAGCCCCAGAAAATTTGCCCTCCTTAATACTCAGATGCCCATAATCTGTTTGGTCTATTTAGCTGAAATCTAAAAATGCCCCAACCCTCCTTCATCTCTGCTTTCTGTCTTCTTGATATGAATTGGAGGAACAAAGCACAGGGCTCCGTTAGAATTTCCTTTTTTACAAATGAGCCATAAAATTGTTCATTAATCAGTCCAGGCTCTCAGGGGCCAGTTTTCATTGTAGAGGTTTCCTTTTTCCTTTCCGATCCCCATTTTGTTGAAGAGCTTACTCAAAAGAAGAAAAGAAGTCACACAGCAAAATAAGCCCCAAAGAATAGGCTTAGGAAGTCCAGCTCCTTTTTTTCTTATAAGCAGCCTTTAGATTGAGCCAAATTCTCATCATTCAGTACTACTCAAAAGTCTAAAATTTTTCGTGTTCTCTTTAGAGATCCTTTAAAATATGAAATATTCTTTTCCCTTTCCCTGAGGGTATGGTGTTCTCATCTACTCAGACAAGTACTACGCGTAGGGTTTTTAGCACCATAAAAAAGATCCCCAGGATATCTGGGGCAAGAAGCCACGAGCGCAGAAAGAATGAGACACCTGAGGGATTTGCTCCGAGTTTGGCATTTCAGGGACCCATCCCCCACTTAATTCCTGCATGAGGCATCAGTTCTGACAGCTTTAGCATTTATTTAGCATATAGTGCTTTCTTTAGAAGACGAAAGGAGGAAACATGCATCCAACCTGAGCGGCGGGTGGGAGGAGCAGCCCCGGACTGCCCACCTGTAGAGCTGCAGGCCTCTTTGCAGCAGCAGCTGAGACCAGCACGCGTGCTGGCTGGCGCTTACCTCAGGCACCACATCCTGACCCTGTACAAGACTCGCAGGCCCCCAGACACACACTGCACAAGCATCTCCAATCAATAATTTTATATTATGTATTTTTATGCATTAGGCACCAATTTTAAGACTTTTAAAAGCTTGTGCAAAAACTGGCCTTAATGGCCCTGAAACAAAGAAACTTCCTTTGTTTAGTTCAGATTACTAGACTTTGTTGAAATTGGCTTCCCCTCTCTCTTATTTCTCCTCTTGTATTTTGTCCCTTATTTACATTAAGCATAAAACTTCCATAATCTCTCTTAAGAGATTTCTTTATTTTTCTTTTCCTTTTTTAAAAAGCCAAACTATTTGTCTATCCCTAGAGGGGGGAGAGCATAGACAGCAAGGATTTTATTTCTAAAGGAGAATCGCCCTAAGTTTAACTTGGAAGGGAAATAGTTTTAAAAGTTTTATCTCACGACAATAGAAGCTCGGTGCTGTAGCAGAGTCCCCTGTATGAAATATAGCTATTTCTCCAAGGAGACCCTGTTGCTGATCTGTGAGACAGCACCTCACCTCTTTAAGCAATCTAAGTGTGACTAACCAGGGATCCCTTCTCTCGGCCGCTAGCAGTGTTTAGATATCATCCTCAACCGATTAAATACATTCGTCTGACTTGATTAATGGTTCCATAAATCTTCTGAAAATGTGCATGGGCTTCATAATCGTTCTTCTGTTTTGTGAGAGCTCCTCCAGTAACATCGCACAGATGCACATAAAACTCCGGAATGTCTGGACTTGTGTTGAATGTGACTCACTCACACCTAGCAAACCATTTCTCTCATTCAGAAACTGCAGAAGTGTGAGTTCCTTGAATCATTGATTTTCTTAGCACAAACTTGTTGTATTTTGCTAACATACCTTAAGACTTTATTAGCCTACCTTATTTTATATGTCCGACAGGCATTGGGAGTTTTGCACATTTAATTGAAACACATTGGCTTCCATAAAAAAAGAGAACTTGCTTAAATCAAAAAGGAATTTCTCATAATCTCTCTGATATTAACATTTGGACTCCTGACAGTACCTGCTGCATCCCACGGTGTTTCGTTTATGCAGCTCAGATCTGAAGCCTAGTCTGATTCAGTATCTGCTGCAGTGAAGCTGTGTGAAATCTCCTGGCTTTTATGTTTATGGGGAGGAAGGTGTGGGGGGCAGACATGGGGGTAGAATGTGGTATCTAGACTAGAAGCCAAGAGAGACCTTCATTATGCATATTTTCACTGGCACCTATGTCACCCAGGAAAACCATCCTAGAAAGGCAGCGAATGGAAAGCCTGCCCCTATAACAGGGGAGCAATCTCTGTAAGAGAAACTGCCAAGTCTGCGCCATCCATCTGTGCAGGCCCACTGATGCACGTGGCTTCCTAAGTAACTTAACCCTGACTTACGTCTGGGCGAGCCAACTACTGCTGAGATCCTCTGCAAGGCAAATCATATTATCCTGCTTGGAAACAAACGATGCATTTTAGGACTAACATGTGCAGGCTTTGGCCTCATTTTCTGGCACAGTGTTGGAAACCAAAGGTGATTCCTGCTAGGACAAGGTGGCCTACTAGGAGTAGGTGAAAATCTCAGATAATCCACGTTCCCCATGTAGCTGTTCCACTAATTCTTTCCTTATTGACCTTCCCTGGAGAGACCAGGTTATTCTTGGACAGCAAGGCAGGGTTGCAAATGCACTCACATTTCTCTCAGAAATGCAGAGGAAATGTGTTGTCTTCGTTTTGTCTGTATGGACACTAATCCTTGTTGCAAACACATCCCCATGCTTGCAGAGAAGTTGCGATGCACACCCTAAGCACAGTGCAAGTCATACTTTCAACACTAAGGCAGCAGATAGGTACTCCCTCATTCAAGGGTTTTCATCCCCACACATCCTCTCCAAGAGGCAGTGTGTGGGTTTGGACAGGGAAGGTGTTTGTCTCTTTGTAGAGCAGCAGCTGGGGATATGAGATGGCTGAGACACTTACGGTCCGCTTCTCCAATTCAGCGCTCTGGGGCACAGCCACTACCAGCCCTGGGTCTCTCTTCTGTACAAAATAATGCCATGGCCTCCAAAACCAGGATCTAAGTCCTTTACAGTTCCAAACCAAGTGGGTCCCAGCAACTTTCCACCATAGCTATGTCATTTGGTAGCTCCGTGGGCAGAACTCAGAACACACAGGACCTTGGAGAGGCTATTCCCATTTCACCGATGTCAGAGAAGACTGGACAGTGTACTTCCCGCCCTCCCTTGGACAGGGCACCGTGGTGGCAAGGCTGACCCAGGCTTGGAAGCTTGGATATAATCTGGAGGACTTTAAGACAAAGAAGAAAGGAGAAGAAAGATGCAGTGTTCCAAATACCACACCAGGTGCAAGGTTAAATATCAATTAATAATTTACAATGAAGTGTACCTTTTCAGTCTAAGAATTAGCACAAATATAAAGCAAAACCAAAGACACTTTGCATTTTTTATATTGCTGATTCACATCTATAAAATTTTCTCCAAGAGTTTGACTATGTAATCTGATTGCCTCTTCACTTGGCCATTATTTATATGATTTTCCAGATAAAGAATAGAAATAACATCCAATTTTTATCTACTATGGCTCATCAAATTTGATTGTGGTATTGACAGTTGAAAAGTTCAATTCATAGACAAAATTTGTTATTTGGAGCATTGGGTAAGTTTGTAGGGTTGCTTTGAAATTTATTTTGTGGGATTACTCTAACACTAATTTTAAATACTCTTAAATTGATAAGACTGATTAACCAGCTTGTTGTTGATTTCCAAGGCATAATTACATATCTGAGCCATAAGTTATCATTAACAATATCAATATTTTGTATTATATTAACAAGAAGTTTAAATCTCTCCCCTATGGGCTTACTTGACTCATTTCTCTTTAATTAAGTTATCAAACAATCCCAGACCATATTCATTACTTCAGTACAAAATTTGTCTTTTTATTTTATATCACTTCAAAAACCACAGTTATAATTTTGCTTTTGGTTATGGAATAACTTTTATCAGATTCAGAGAGAGACATGCAAATAATTTCACTGTGTGTTTTACTTATGACTCCATAGACTAGATTACTGAGCAAACTCTTAGAGAATAGGACCTTAACTTTTGAGTAGGTATCAATGCAGATTGAATCATTCGTTAAAATTTTACATGAATGATAATGGGAAATACACTCTTACAGATAACTTTTGATCCTTCAGCCTTTGTACTTTATCTCCTTCCTCACCTGAACTGAGAACCAGAATATGAATATTGCATTCTGAGGCCCTCCACCATTGCTCACAGCACCAGCCCACTCAGTGCATTGTGACTCGACACGACAGGGCAGAACATCTGCAAAATTTAACTGTGCCATAAGGAATTATGTTGTATACAATGGTTTTCACTAAACCCATAACAAAACATCCTGAAATTGACTTGTCCTTACTCAGATACCAACACTGTCTACTGACACTTCAATGATCCCTGATAGGAGGGAAATTGTTAATGTATCTCACTTTTGTCAATACATTGTTAGGGTCCCTAATAAATCCCATAACTCAAAATTCATTCATTTCATAGATTTAGCTGTATGTGGAATCTGTGGAGTAAATTCTTACAGACAGCTGTGTTCCAAGGGAGAAGGGCAGTTGGAGAATTCTGTTTCATGTACAAGCAATACAAGGCCACACTGTCAATACTTTAAAATAATAAGAATAAATAAAAAGGTCTGCTTTTATTGTTACCATTAACCAGAAATATCAAATAATGTCAATGCCTAAAATATTTCTTGCCTTTGAGAAATACCTCATTGGTAAAAGTTTAAAATAACAACTATTGAATTTTAATAATGCATAGAAGAGGTTCAAACTAGCCATCTTTAAAAATATCTTCACAAACATCTTTCCATATATTTCTTCTACATGAAAATTTAGTTGGAGAATCCTCATTTATATAGTCAACCCCAACAGACTTCTCTCTACATATTCCTGTTAGACATACCATCATGTGGGTGTCATTATTATGCTCATTTATAGGGAAGGAAATTGAGGAGTTTCTGGCTGATTTAGTAATCAAATTACACAGCAAGGTAGGGAAAACTAGAGATGTAAATTTTAGCAATATTACCTGTAAAGTCTATGTTCTTAAATTGTCCTGCACATGCCCAGTCACATAAATTTAGCAGTATAGATAATACTACACAAAGTATAGATAATCATTAAACATGGTATGTTTCTAAATCTATAAGGATATGAGAAAATATTTATCATCCCAAGTGAAAATAATTAGTGCATACAGTTAATCTCAGTTCAATAATTACATATGCAAGTAAACATATACATGTATATATTTAAAAACATGTCAGAAAAGTCTCAAAATAAAGATTATTGCTTAATGGCCCAGTTATTAGATGCCTTTTAGTTTTTCACATACTTTCTTGTTTTATACATGTTTTCTGCTATTGTGTATTTATTTTGCAATCAGAAAAATACTTCTTTTAAAGAGTTCAACATTTGCTTTAAAACTTAATTCAATGATCATATATTAAATTCATATGAAAATAATCATAAACACTGTAGCAAAATATAATAAGGATACAATAGAAGTTTCCAATTTTTCTTACCAAAGATGTTTACATTTTTTCCATGTCAGTCCCAAAGTTGTAAAGATCCCACTTATTTTAAGAGAACGTCTTTAGTTCTTTTTAACCATTTAAAACACAAAAAAATAGAACTGCAAGATTCTTGCCTTTGTGAGCAAACTAAGAAAACCAAATTGACTTGCAAGACTTCCTGCCAGAAGCAGCAAAGCATAATCATGAGTTAAATCGCGCATAATACTACTGGTTTTCTCGGATTGTATAAAGTTCCTGGAAGACTCTTGTAACCATCCTTAAAGGACTTTAATTGGGGGATGCCTGTGACAGTGACCGGGCTAAACTGATACACGTAAAAACAGAGAACAGTGTTACTGAACTTGAGCATCTCTGTCAATGTGGAATGCACCTGGCCAGCCCTAAGAAACAGAAAACCCAGGAAGCGGAGCTGGTGCTAATGCATATGCTTGTACCAACATGTCCTCGCCCACAGAATCCTCACCGTGACCCCAGATGGAGCAAAAGAGGAATATGGAGTCTAAGAAACATATCCAAAGAGACACAGCTATGACCTGGCAGGTCTGGGATTCCAACCTAAGCATTTGGACTTCAAGGTCTCTTCGTTCTTAACCTTCATTCTCCTATCCACAGAAAAGAAAGGGACTTAACACAACCCCCAGAAAAGGAATAATTTTAACCTTGTTCATGATTCCTGTGCAAAGGGAGTGTGGGGGAAAGATCAGAAACTCACAGGTGTGTGTGTGTGTGTGTGTGTGTGTGTGTGTGTGTGTGTTAAGTGTGAGTCACTTGGGAGTTTGGCTAATGCAGCCCCCTTCTCTGTCTGTCTGCAGTTAGGCTGAAATGGCTGAGATGGCTTGCTCCTCACAGTAAAACAAACCCACAAATGAAAGAAGGAGACACAGTAGCTCTCCTCAGTGCTGCCTCAAGGGCAGATGATCCCTGATCCATCCATTACCATATAAATAATTAAACAGTCCAGCCTCCAGCCAGCAGAGGCTGGGTTTTCTGTGAGGCAATTTGCTTTCAGTATCAGTGAGCAGAACCTTGGGCAGCCATTAGCTCCTCCTAGTGGCTCCTCTGGCAAGCAGGCAGAGGACGGCACAGGTGTTGCCACAGTGAAAGAAAGCCGGAAATCCTGACCTGAAGTTTCCCCTGGAATGACCAGACCTTCCTTCCCATCTCAAGCCACAGAACCTGCCAGCTCAGTGAGATCCATCTACCCCTGAGCACAGAATCTCACTTGGTCAAGATACTGCTTTTACATAACCAAGGCAAAGCACAACATGGTCTATGCACGTGCTTTTTATGATACAGGCTCAGTCAACCTCATACATATACTTCAGCCTGGAAATAGAACCCCGCCAAGAGTATTTTCTCTGCTGGAGACAGGAATTATCCCCAAAAAAGCATTGAGAATTTAAGATTGGCTTTGATGATATTTTGTTCCTGAATGTGAACAAAGACATGTTTGCCATAATAATCGCTTCAAATGAAGGAGCAAGGTGACTTATAGAAAAAAGGGAGAAAAGGGGGCTGGGCAACTGTGCAGTTTCCCAGCCTGCCTTCCTACTGAAGCTCTCTCTGGAAAGGACTCCCGTGTGGAACCATTGTGGCTCTTTCAGACTGATGCCAGGACTCGCCATACGGCCGCCTTCGCTGGATTAGGTTACGTCCAGGGCTTGGCAACAAAAGTGAGCAGGAAGGAGCTGAGATGTCAACAGAGCTCCAACTGTAGCACAGGCGTCCTTAATAAACTTCAGAGGGCCTTCGTCCTTCAGCAAATCCACTCTACAATGATCCACTACAAATAATCCAGGGTGGTGGAGGGCAGACAAATCCAAAATGTGCTAAGGAAAGGAATAATCAAGGAGATCCTGTCATTTGTTCACGGTGCAAATGCACTCGTGCAGGAAGATTCGCAGCTCCCAATCTTGCTAGTGTATGTGTGATCACATAGTGGGTACGTGATCTGTAATCTACTCCACACTGAGTAAATACATTATCGATTTTATTATTGATGCCACTAGGCATTAAAATTCCACTTCTTCTTACCCCCTGGAGGACGACATGGTTAAAATGGAGAGGTTATTCTGAAGGTTTGACACATTCACCCACTCAACATTACATAGAAGACGAAAACACAGCTGCACATGCGTGTGTGAACATACACACATGCACACACACTATCCTGGGGATGCTTAGGGATTTGACAGGAATTTGAGCTGCCTGGAATGCAAGAAGCTGTAGACAGTCATCAGTTACACTAGCAGAACTGCACAAAAGAGAGTGTCTGTCCAGAAAAAATGACCAAGACCGAAGTTAGAAATAAATTTTGGTTAGTACCCTGGCTCTACCCTTGAGCAAGGTTTTCCTGTACACAAATCTGATGACACCTGTTAGCTCCAGTTTAAAGGAGTTGTCGTTAATACACAATTCACAAATGAGCCTGCAGGGAGAGAATGATCCCATGTATAATCTGCCTAACCCTTCCTGGCACAAAGCAATGGCTTCACGATGTTTAGTGTCCTGCTACTTTTCTCCTTTGAAAATCTCTCCATCTGGTGTACCTCCAGGGCGGAGGGGTAGGGAAGGTTGGACGCACTTTTTTTTTTTTTTTGCGGTACTGGGGATCGAACTCAGGACCCTGTGCTTGCTAGGCAAGCGCTTATTCCACTGAGCTATATCCCCAGCCCCTGGACGCACTTCTAAACATTTTCAGATCCCTAGAAAATTATGTTCCTGTTGGCTGTTAGCATTATTGAGAAAGAAATCCTGTGTGACTTTTTTCCTTCACATCTAACACTATCCTCAGGTTTTGGAGATCAGAGTCCCCCCTCAGTGGTTCTCCTCCAGCACGGCTCTCACGCTTTACCTGTGTTTCTTCAAGACCTTTGGTTCTGTCCCAGGTTCCATATTTACTCAGTCATTCAACACATATGCAGAATCACTCACACACTTACGCACTGTGCCCCTTGTCCTATGGATATAAGGCAGCTAATTCTGGCTTGGTTCTACCTGCATGGGAATTATGTCTTTGTGGAGGAGACATTCAGAAAATAATACGTAGAAATACTTGTAGCCTGGGAGTAAGTACTATAAGCTACAGCAGAAAATAGAAATGTGTCAGGGGATGCTGATGATCCTACACGGGTTAACCAAGGAAGCCTGCACAGGGCTTCTTCGAGGAAGGTCCAGTTAGGCCAAAGTAAGCTGCTTATGGAGGAGTGGGCCTCAGGCAGGAGAGACACCAAGCAGCTGCTCAGTGAGAAGCTGGGAATGGGAACTACTGGGTGTAGGGTGCGTGGTCAGGGTCTCTTTTCCAGATTCTACTCCACTCTTACAATCCCGAACTCATTCCTGAGGGTTCCGTTGTGTGGACACTCTTCTGTGGTACTCTCCTTGTTTGTTTACTTGTCTGTTCACTGAATTTTTAAAATTTTTCTCTCTACATATCAAGAGGTCATTACATTCTTTTTCTCTTAACTTAAAAAAATTATAGGAGACTCTCATATCCTCTTATCTCCATGGAATCCTCCACTTGTAATCTGTGTAGAGTGGTCACATGCAGGCTCCTGTGGAAAATAAAAGCATGGGCCAAACACAAGAGTCCATGGAGATCCAGCCTCACCCCAGGGTGCCATGGGGCACCAGCCTCCCCCTGATCCTGTAAACGCAGTCATAGATGGGCACCTGTGTTCACCTCAGTGCATCCCTTGGCACATAGCTGCATCCTCTGCAGGGTGCAAAAACACTTCCACAGGCAGCTCTTCCTGGACACCAGTGCTGCCTGGCTGTCGTGGCTGCTGTTTTTAGCAGGGACCTTCAGCCAGCCTTTCCTCCTGCAGCCTGGCGCCGTTTCCAACAGCCTATGCTTTGGAAGGCACCACAAGTTCTTTTGGCACATTTTCCACCTCCCTCTTCTCTTCCCACTCCTTTCTCCCTCTCCCCACCCCACACAAATCCTGTGCTGATTGACTAACGTCACCCGATGCTGTTCGAGGGAATCAATGAAAAGATACCTTCCCACGCAGAACAGCGCTCTCCTCCCTTCCACCAAGCTGCTGCCTCTGACATTTCCTGCAAGCCCAGACGGAGCCTGTTTACAAACCTCCACCTCCTCCTGTTGATTTGGGACACAGGGCCCTGGCAACCTGCTCCTCTGAGTCCTGACGCTGCCTCATCAACACTGACCCGGCCGATTTTCCTTTGCACTCACTCATCTGCTGAGCCCAAACTTCCCCTGCTGGCTCCTGCTCCCTGTTTGAACAGGGTCCCAGGCAAGAAGAGCTCCCCAAAGCCTGAGCATCCCGCAGCTCACCCCATGCAGGCTTCCAGCGAAAGGATGTTGGATCAGTTCTGCGGTCTTTGGTTTACAAAACGAAATTCAGTTCAGTGCTGTCTTTGCCCAAACACCCTCAAAAGGCCTTCTGTGCAGCCTTTGCCTGCTGGCCTCAGCACTGTCCTTATTTGATTTTTCAGACTGTCCTTCCCTGCTTTCCTCAAGGGTATGATGGGTTTCCAGGACCTGTGGGAATTGGTGTATGCATTTCGTTTGAACTTTGCTAAAGTTTTTCCTCCTTTTTAAGCCAAATTCTTCCTCTGGTGTCTAGAAAGAAAAGAATTCCTCTCTTGCTGTCTCTTTCCCCTTGCAGATGTTCTCTTCTCAGTTCTCTGCTTCCAGTTTTCAGAAGGCTGTGTATCGAGATCGTGGCTGATTCTTACAGGAAATTCAACCAACTCCTGTGTGTAGAAGAATGAGGAAGCACAGAAGGCAACAAAGAAGTGAATTTGAGAATCACTGCACGTGAGAAAAAAGAGAGCACACATGTTTACGTGCCTGGGGTTATCCTTATAGCTTTCTTCTGTGTTACACGTGTGAAGAGTAACCACATCCAATGTACATGACCTTTGTGTGTGTGTGTGTGTGTGTGTCCATCTTTTCATGTTTTCTGATTTAATATCTTATGAGTCTTAAAGATTGAATTGGCTTTTGACCCAGGAATTCTACCTCTAGAGTGGATACTTCCTCGAATATTCATCACTGCATCTTCATATTGGAGTCAATTTAAATTTTCTGAAATGTAAGATACAAGCTATGTAAATCGTGGCATAACTATATACTTTAATACTATAAGAACATTAAAAATAGTAGTATAAATTATATTTGAATTAATATAAAAACATGAGCATGGAACACTGCTAATAAGACCACAATTAGTATATAAACTAGAGTAAGTGTGTACATGTGTATTAGCTTTTGAAAGAATATCGAAAATATGATAATGTTTATGTCCAGGTGGATATATATACATATACATATGCACACTAAAGAATGGTCAGATTATCTTTGTTTTCTTGCAATCAGTATATGTTTGTGGATAAATCCAACACAGAAAAATATACTGGAGATCCTCTCCCATATCCGTGTTTCTCTCAAAAGTGAAAGTGAATGGCCAGACATTACAGTGTGCTTTACTATTGGCCAATATCAACTCCCACATTTTATACTGGGGGTGGAGTAGGAAGGTGGCAGAGAGACAAGAAATTCCTGACTAATTTAGAGACAAGCTTGGACTGGAATCCTGATCCTTTCTTTCAAAGGTCTAGACCTTGTACTGTTTTCTGGCTGTTGCAAATCCAGGAGTCTCTCTAATATGCTATGAGAATGGTGTGCATACATGCATGGGGGGGTGTTTGTAACACACATACATGCACTATCGCAGCTATTTAAAAGGCAGTTGAGATGGTCTTATTCATGGTCCATTGCATCTTTTCCAGATCTTCTCTGCTTCCCTTTGAATATAGGAACCATTTCTTACTCTACCATCACCTCAGCTTTTTCTGTGCCGGTTGTTCTTGCACTGAGGTCCCCGTTGGGCAGCAAATGCAAATCCAAATGCAAATTCTTGGGTCTCACCCAAGACCAGTGGAATCTAAAACTCTGACACCCTCCTCACGCAGGATTTAGGAAGCCCTCCAGGAACTTGTGGTGCCCAGTCCAGTTTGAGAAACTGTGCTCTACCTAAACCATGGCAACATCAATGGCTGGGAAAATCAGAAGACAGAAACCTAGAGCAGAATTATAGAGGTCATTCTTTCTCATTACTTTGCTTCCTCAGATTGCTTTTCTTTCTAAGTCTTCTAACCAAATTAACAGCAAATCATTAAGAATTTGAATTCCAAAGCCATACATGGCGGTGCATGCCTGTAATGCCCGCACTCTGGGAGGCTGATGTAGGAAGATAGCAAGTTTAAGCCCAGCCCAGGCCACTTAGCAACTTAGCGAGAATAGTGTTGCTCCGGGCAAAGGCTTTGGGTTTGACCCCCAGTACTGACTTAAAAGAAAGAGTTCTGGGAATATAGCCCAGTGGAATATAGCTCAGTGGTACAAGTGCCTTCCTGGCAAGTACAAGGTCCTGAGTTTGAGTCCCAGTACCAAAAAAAAAAAGAGAGAGAGAGAGAGAGAGAGAGAGAGAGAGAGAGAGAGAGAAAGGGAATTAATTCCTCAGCTATAAAGTGGGGTGAAAAACATAGTATTTACCGTGTAAACATAGTATTTACATACATTTATATGTACAGACTGGAGGATTGTCTGGTCATGGTCAGTGTGTAAAGAACCAGGTTGGGTATATTTTTCATTCCCCTGGATCCAGCTTCTAGGCTGCCCTTTGAGCCTGCTCCACCAAAAACATTACATGTTCTCAATGTCTTCATCCTCACTCATACCTATGTGTGCTCTTTAGTGTCCCACAATTTCTAAGTTGGTAAAAAGTGTTTCCCATGGCATTCTGTATTGCTGATTAGTTTTTAGGGGCTGAATTGTGTTTCCTAAAAAACATTTTCAAGTGCTATCCACTACACCTGAGAATGTGATTTTGTTATGTATAGTGACTTATAAACTGCCATAACTTGAATTTTAAATATCCCCTGAAGGCACATCTGTGAAATGCTTAGTTCCCAGCTTGACATTGTTAAGAGGTGATGGAAACATTAAAAGTTGGGGTCTACTGTGGTGTCTGATGGTCATTACTGCCATGGTCTTAAAAGGGATGTGGAGATCATGAACACTTTCTCTCGCTCTGTTGTCTCTCTCTACCTGTCTCTGTGTCTCTGTGTCTGTCTGTCTCTCTCACTCTTGCTCTCCCTCTCACTCTTGTGCTCTCTCTCCCACTCTCTCATTCATTCATGGCCATGAACAGCTTCCTCTGCCACACACTGCTATGAGATGTGCTTCCTTACCACAGGCCCAAATGCAATAGGATCAATCAACCATGGCCCGAAACCTCCAAAACTGTAGGCCAAAGTAAGCCTTTCATCTGTATAAATGGACTTGTTGCAAGTATTTGTTATAGTAATGGGAAGTTGTCTCACACATCAGTATAATGAAACAAAGGTAAAATCATGTAAGACTAGGCTAGGACCCTTTTATGAGCACTAATGTTCCTTTAATGTGAGGAAAATTTTAAGAAAAACACAGAGAAAGGAGACCATGTAATTGGAAGCAGATCCTGGGGTGAAGCTGGATAAGCCAATGATTATCGAAACCATAGAAGCTAAGAAGAGGCAGGAAAGATCCTTCCTGAAAGCAAAAGAGAGAGCATAGCCACACCAACAAATGATTTAGACTTCTGGCCTCTGAAACTATGTGATAATGTATTTATGTTGTTCCTGCATACTTGGTGGGAAATTGTTACAGCAACCCCAGCTTGAATATATTCATGGTTTGATATATGGGTATTATAGCTCACATACTTAATAATCCATTTATCTATAAGACATGATTTCAGTATTTTTGGTAATGTAGAGAACAAGCAGGAGCCCTAATCTTGAAATCAAAAGCCCTGAGTCTAAATCTCAACCCTAATACTTCCTAGCTTTGCCAATTTGCTGAGGTTCCTAAACTTTCTGAACATGATCTTCTAATGGATAAAGTTGTCAGACTGAATACAGGACATCCAGTTCAAAAGCAATTTTTAGCATACTTATGGCCCATTCAAGTATGTCCTGGGGACATACACTAAAACATAGGTGTTTACTTCTTTATATGAAATTTCACATGAACTGGAAGTCCTACATTTTTATTTGCTAAAGCTGGGAACCCTACTCATGAGAAGATGTAGTTGACCATATCTTAATTATATTATTATTACACAAATTAAATGGAGAGTTGTACATTAAAATATCTGTCACTTTTTAAGTGCTCAACAAAGGTATATAATGAAAGCTCCACATAAATGACTTTGAGAAACTCAGGTAGAGAACATGAGCTATTTCATAGAGAAATTCTCTGACCACCATGCAGATATTACTTATATTCAGCTTCCAGGACTCTGATTTTTCTGGTTTAATTTGAAGAGGGGGACAGGCAGGACCTAGCACTGAGACCATGGGTACTATGATTGTACACATACTGTGCATATGGGTATACACACACATACATATGTGTATATGTGAAAATACACACAAAGCACTGAGCAGTAAAGTACATAAAGATGAATTATAACAAGTATACATAAATACTTTGAAAAAGTCAATTAGGGTCAGTTAGTACTGGGAGAAAAGTAACCTTTATGGAGCAAGAACTTGTAAGTACACCCTGGTTTCACCAATCATAGGACAAAGATTAATGAGAGTAATGGCAGCCCTGTGTCACTGGGGACAGGTTAACTCGTATTTGTTCTGCCACCTTTGTGACAAAGAGGCTGAGTGTAACACTTCAGAAATTTCTCTCCAATTCAAAAATCTAAAGAAGCCTATGCAGTAACAAAGGAGTTCCATTTATCTTGATATTTCACTTCCTACGAGGTGAAATTTGAGCATATTTTAAGAGTGGTCTCCTGCAAATATAAAGTCTTATAGTAGTGGAATTTCTCAGATTTAACCCTTGGGGAACCCCACAACTGACAACCAAGGTATAGTTATTCATTTTGCTTCCATAGATTATTAACCTGCAATAGGAGACTATTTGGTGTTCTATTACTAAGGCCAAATCAAAATAAAACTACTCAGTCATTTGTTAATGTTTATTGAAAAAAATTGGAACTAAAAATGGCAAAGAAGAAATGCCTCTTCAATAAAAGTCTAGTGAAGTCATATTGCTCTCATCTCAAAAAGCCAGAATTCAACTCCAAATATAGTGTCAATATTTATGAATTTAATATTTGCAAACCCCTTCAAAAGTTCCTGCTACTAACAATGAAATAGAAAGTACTATCCCGCAGCAGAAGAAGGCAGTTGAACAGAAAATATGCACCCATGAGGTCATGAGGAATCACAGGCTCTCCTCACAGTAACAGAATTTTATATTTAAGCCTGCAATTCCTAGACTTACTTGATAGCAAAAACCTTTGTTCATCTCCGAAGGAATCAGTACAAATGTTCCGTGAAATGTATTTTGGGAGTCACTGGTCACCAGACATCATTACTATTACCTTCTCTAGTGTCTGCTTAACTTTTCAGAGTCGTCACTTGTGTCTGCTGGCCAAACACCTTCAACTTCAGCCACATGAGGGTAGGTACTTACCGCACGTGAAGCTTTCTGAGGCAATATATCTTGAAAATGGAGTGAGCCTAGCCCAAGAATATATAGAAATTTATTGGAGCATTGAAAATAAAAACACAGACTTTCTGTTCCTACTTAATTAGTTAAAATAAATTTTGAGGTATCTAGTACATGATTAACACTGATACATATGTGTACATCTATACTGCACATAATGTACAATTAAAAGAGAGGGCCCGTGACTCACAGGAAGAGCTCAAGCTGTCTTGTTCACATTTTTCTCATCCTCTACAACCTTTCCCTAGTCCTCCTCCACTCTCAGTATATGGCAGAATTAGCAGGTGTTATCTTGGTCCGTTTTGCCTCTTTGTTTGTTTATATGTAACTCTATCCCACTAGACCACAAGAGCCTTAAAAGGTTATTGTGTTATAGTATTAGGTATTGAATAAATGTTTGTTGGATAAATGAACAGTGAACAAATAAATGCCAGAGAATGGTGCTTAGTCTAAATCACACAGAAAAGCAACCTGAAATGGCCAATCAGCTTTCTGCTAATTGAGACTCCTTCTGCCAATTCATAATCTACTGAGCCGAACATTCTTTACCTTGATTTTGTCCAGTTTGCTTTTCAGAGGACAGCTAAGCAATTCTCCTTTCTATCAATTTCTGACTGGTCTCAAAGCTTAGCAAGATGAGGATGCAGAAGATAATCACAGCTGGAAATTATAAGCTATGGGAACGTGTAAAAAAATTGTAATTATTTATTCATGAAAACATAATTAACTGACAGATGCTGTGCCCTAATTATAACACTCTGTCAATTACTTGGCCCCATTTATCAAGATCTCCAACTTCTCCAGATCATTTTGCTGCACAAATTAGTATGTGCAGGGATATCTTTTGCCACTCCTCTCATTAGACTAATGTCCTCCTCTCCTTGGAAGCTCAGAAGTCATAGTGAAACCCAGTTCTACCACCTAACGCCTCTCCAGGCACTTTCCCATGTACAGAAAACACTTGGGACATCTCTTAAATTATCCCAATCTGTATAGATGTGGATTGTTCCATGTACACTTTAATTATATTGCATTTACAATATTAAATAAAGATCATATCCAATTTTCAAAGCAAAGATTGAAGAAAAAGAAAGGCCAATGGGAAAGACATGTGTTAGAGAATTTAGATCTCCTATGTACATGTACCAATGCTCCACAATGAATATAATCATTGTACACTGCACACATGTGCTGATAAAAAAATGTCAACAGGAAAGAAATAAAGGAAATCCCAGAAACATGTCCTTTCACAAAGTAAATACATAAAAAGGTTTACCATTGAGATGACCTATTGAGTATTACAAAATAAAAAGCACTTTCCATACTGGTTTGAGTCTTGCAAGATAAAAACAAAAGTTTCAGATTGTTCATCTTTACATTTGCATTTAAGGACAAGGAGTGGCTTCTTGAAGGCCTTCAAAGCTCAGCAAAGAGAGCCCTGGCAATGTGGGAGGACTTCCAGGGGGAGACCAGAGGCAGAGTGGTGATCTGCACTTTTGTTTGTGTTTTCCATTGTGCTATGGAATCAAGAGAAGAGGGCTAGTTCTGTCTTGAATTATGACTTTGAAAAGGCATTGAGTTGTGGGTTGGTGAAATCACACTGAGAATACCACAGTCAAGTTTGGGCACCGCAGCCCCTGCAAGAAGGCAGCACAGAAATTGGAGGGAGTTCAGAGACAAGCAATGAGATAAAGGGATTGGAAGGCAGAACTTATGAGGCAAGATTGATGCTCCAGACTATGCATCCCTGAGTGCGGCTTGCCAGAGTGGTGACTAAAGGCATAACGTGATAATACTTGAAAAGCATAAACAACCATGGAGTGGGAGGACGGCTGGGGTTCGAGGTGTTCATAACTTACATGAATGAGTCAGCAAGGCTTTCAAGGGCAGAAAAGGAAAGGGAGTCAGCACATCAGCAACGGCAGTGCTCCGGAAGGGCTGAATTCCATCCACTGGCTTTAAAGTAAAACAGTGTTACACGATTATTCTTAAATGGTGTGATGTGCTCAGGGAAGAAGGAGAGACAGCTCCTGGAGTGGAACTGGAAACTAAAGCCACAGTTACCGTGCCTGCCCCGGATCAGCATCTTTGGAGGGTATCTGTCCAGCAAAGCAGAGCTTAGAAGGGTTTCTTCTTGCGGTGACGATGTTGGTGCCAAAGCTTCCATAAACTACCAAGAATCAAGTACATAAAAACATCTGACAGTTTTATAGAACTCTTTCTTACAGGTATATAAAAACAGCTGACATAAACATTTGAGGAAATATAAGGGTCGAAGTATCACCTTTTATAATTCCTTTTAAAGGTGACTTGCTATGTTTGAATCTCTAGTCCTCAGTTTTTTCTAAAAATAAGTGCCTAGGATGAGATGAGCTACAATTTATTTTATTAGGAAATATTAATATTATTTGGTTGCGAAGCCACACGTCTTCTTTCAATATGTGCTGAATATGGTTTAAAACAATATATTTCTTGTTTCACTTTTTTTTTTTTTTGCTTTTGTGTCTTGGTTCTGGGGATCAAACCAGATGGGCCTGCTAAACTAGCCCTCTACCACTGAGCTACACACCCAGCCCCAAACTATGTATTTCTTTCTGTCTTTCTTCAGATATCCTTATAACCCAATGGCCAGAAAACTCTTTTTTAAATAGAGGGCTAGAGAGTAAATATTTTAGGCTCTGCCTGCCATCCAGTTTCTGGGGTAACTACATAAGGTTACTGCTGTGGTCAAACTTAGCCGTAGATAATACATGCGTGGGCAGGGCTACATTCCAGTAAAACTTTATTATTGTACACGAATGTGAAGTTCATGTCATTCTCATGGGTTGCAAAACTTATCTGCCCACATTTCCCCATGTAAAAATGTAAAGCACATTTTAATCCCAAATAATACAAAAATAACCAGTAGGCTGGGTTTTTTGATTCCTTAGAACGTATAAATAGCATTTTCTATTTTATTTCAATTCACTCTTTATTACAGGACTAAGCAAATTTTCACTCTAAATTTGGCATGTTTAAAATATCAAAATAAAAGAAATTCGAGGAGCAAATTTCCTCTGGCCACAAGACTGACAGACACTTATGAAGAACAGGGATGACGGCCCTAGAGATAAGTCTGTGACCATCGCATGGAATTACCCTTGGGGCCTTGGTCAGTTACCATCTGCTTCTACTTCACAGAAATAATCAGGTAGTTTTCCCAAAAAGAAGGAAGGGGATAACAAATGAAAATGTCCACTGCTGTCTCATGAGAGAAAAAAGTTTATTTATCCCTCTGTGCTACAGAAAAGAACTGATCCAGGAAATACAAATCCTTGCACAGCTGCCTAGACTTTCTCTTTGGATGGTCACGTTCTCCAGGCATCGTATCTTCATGTTAGACAGTGAGGTGTCAGGTGTGGGCTGTTCTCTTTTACTTCTGAGTCAGTAAGATGTAGATGAAATGTTTCTAACGTGTGAGCATTAAAACAAAGGCAAGATCACAATTAATTAGTAACTCAATTGGCCTTATAACTGTTAACAACGTCCACACTTTTCTTCTGTCTCTTTTATGCACATGCTCTGATTTATTTCCTGTGAATCACAATGTCCATCAAACAGGCCAGGATCAGCATGGAAACCACAATCTCAAATGAGTATCCAGAGATGAAAAGGGCCCCTCTATGGAATGATGATCTTAAAACTGATGCCTCCAGCTTGGAATGTGACTCATGGGTATTCCAATCTAAATACTGATCCTACTTTGTCTAGTAGAGAAAGGGGCAAATTTAGAGTGAAAATTTGCTTAGTTTTATTTAGCTCTCAGCAATTGCTGCCCCTGTGCTGTGTGCCACTCTGCCTTGGAGCCAAATGAGTATGGACTGAAACTTTCACAAACTGAGAGCTAAGTAAAACTTTCCTTCTTTAATTTTGGGTGTCGGGTATTTTGCCTCAGCAGCAAGAGAAAAGTGACCAACACAAATGCTTATGTCCCCAGGAGGTAACAAATTTAGCCCTTGTGAAAAAAATATTTCATAGTATATGCATAACAGAAAACAGGAAATGTACCTACATTTAGACAGTTATAAGGCCAGTTGAATTACTATCAATTTCTAAATCACATGAAGCACTAAGAATGTCTAATGAAAGAATATTGTCTATGCAAAATGGGTTGCAGACTTTGATCACTGCCACTAACTTAATGGCATGTCCCACACCCCTACATAGTGTGTAGTCAAATGAGAAACTACTGTCAATACCAGAGAAAATGCATAATAATTTTGATAAATTTATATGGGCTATGAAGTAAAATTTGATTAGTCCCCAGATCTGTAGGGAAATAAAAATGGAAAAGACATAAGTGGGAAAACACACTGAAGCTTAAGAATAAATGGCATCAGTTTCTCAAATATGATGTGTTCAAATAGAGGCACAATGTGTAGGTTTCCCTGTAAAACAGAGGTGAGGAGAGGAAGAACAAGATACAGTTGATGGCAGGAACTTTGATATCCCCGATGGACTTGCAAATCACCAGGACCAGGGTTTGTAAAGATTCCTAGCAGATTGAAGCTTGGTCTAATGTTCAAAATCTTGAACCCAGGAGCCTGGATTCCAAGCCAAGCTCTGCCACTCACCAGCTGTGTGTCCTCGGGCTAGTTACCTAAATTCTCTGTTCCTTGGTTTCATCGCCTGTAAATGAGATTTGCACCTACTTCACAAGGTTAGAACTAGGCTACAAGAGCTGATTTTTGTAAAGGGCCCAGAGCAGTGGCCAATAAGAGTGAAAAATAAGTGTTTGTTAGTGAAATAATAGTTTGTGATTCTTGACCCTTGTAACTGCTTTTCTGCTTGCTAGCCAAAGCACCTGGTCATCACAGCAGCCCTTTAGGCCACCTTGAGTCCCCACAGCAAATTCAGCCTCCTTGCCATCTCCTCACCTCGTCCAGTAACTCCTTCCCTTTCATCACAGCCAATCTTGCTTTTCCTACACCTCGTTTTCAGTTTGCTGAACGTGGCAAGATACTGGTAGAAGCTAACATTTTTGAAATGCAGGCTACATTCTAGCTACAACTCCAAGTTCTCTCCATATAATGATTCACTGGATTCAATTTAGGCCTGTGTAGTAAGGCCTGTTCTGCATCTCACAGCTGAGGAAAGTGATGATCAGAGAGGTCAATACACTGCACAGCATTGCACAGCATGCACATGGCAGGTAAAGAGCCGGGTAAAGACCAAGGGATGAAGGTTGTGCTTCCTGCAACTGCATATGGCCATATTCCCTGCCCTGTAAATATACTCAGGAGCCAGTGAGGTAACAATCCCTGGGCTTCTCACACAGTTCTTCAATCAAGGGCTCTAGAGACAAGGCCTTAAGTCTAAATTTCTTTTTTTTTTTGGTCTTTTTGGGACAGGGTCTCTCTATGCAGTTCAGGTTGGCCTTGAGCTCACTTTGTAGCCCAGGCTGGCCTTGAACTTGAAACCATCGGCCTGCAAGTGCTGGAGGGCACCACCAGAAATGGGAAGGTAGCCTCATTTTTCACTCCCAGTATTCCAGCCCATTCACCTCTGGAATACAGATGAACACTCGAGTGTGATACTGCTTTTTTCCCAGGTGTGGGCGTATGTGTGTGCATGTGTGCGCACACGCACGCGTGCATGTGTGTGTGTGAGAGAGACTTTATCTCACAATTACTTCTGTATTTCCTTATAATGTAGCTTTCTGATAACTGTGTAGCTTAATTAGATGAAAATACAGCCATTACTTATTCATGCACTGTTCAGCACTATTTGATCACCCTTCACAAGGAGAAAAACAAGCGACCTGCCTCTGAGGAAGGGAACTAGGTAGCTGTCAAGGGGAAGAGGGACTAGGGCTGGCAAAGATGGATGAGTGCACACAGTTAGGAAGCAAAGCGAGAGACTGACTGGTCAGCCCACTTCACTTGTGACTATTTTTCTAATCTGTGCATTTTCAGAATTTGAAGCGTCCATCCCTTAGGTCTGCTCAGTGCAGTTCTACTCTGTGCAGTCTTCCAACTCACAGATTCAGTCGCAATTTGGAAATAGGTTTTTCAGCATGAGCTTCATGGCAGAACTAAGGTGATGTACCCCGGTCTCCTCCTCCCTGGTCACAATGGTAATCGGCAGGCGCCGCCCAGTTGAACGCCCTTCATTCGCACCCTAGTGGCTGAATTTTACTTTTTTACATTATTCGACATTTATTTGCCTGTAATTCATGTTACTTTGGAATGAATTCCCCTACTAATTTTAAGATGTATGGCTGAGTCTTTGTCTCATGATCTGACTACATTATGAAAAACTTCACTTGAAAAATAATTAATCTGGTGTTTTAAATTGCCTTCACATTGAGTTTGGATAGGTACATTATCAGGCCAAGAGAACTATTTCTAAATTTTGAATTAATTTAAAAGGAAGAAAAGATAAGCAATTATTTGAAGTTTCCAGCAGGTCAAATTCTCAAGAGTTCACACCTGTCTTTAGTTCTGGAAGAAAAATTACCTGCACCCAGAGGAAAACTGGGGAGGGGGCAGCATGATTCAAGTGTTCACAGTACACAGCACCTCCTTCAGTCATCTCGTGTGTTCTCTGGGGAAGGCGGTGCCAGCTCTGCTTTAGGAGGAACAGAGGAAATCCCAGCGCAGAGCCTGGCCGGAGCCCACACGTACCTGAACAGGTCCGAGACTCTCTCAGCTCTCCTTTTACCCTCTTTGCATTCTCAGGCTCACGTTAGAGGTTTCAACGGACACCCCAAGCTCTCCGTCACTTAGGAGCTTCTCCCTCAGTTCTTTTCTTCTTGTGAGTCTTTTCGTCCTCCTCGCTCCTATTCACCTCTCTAAACTTAGAAGTCTCTATCTATTTGCTCCCAGCATGCTGTTTGCCTCATAGAAGTTGATTTTACAAAGCATGCATTTGTTTACCACTTCTTTCACAAACTGACCAGAATGAAGACTTCAGTTTGCTTTTGATAAATCCCACTACACACACACAGCATCTGGCATGGCACCTCATACATGAAAAGTCTCTGGCAAGTACTCAGTAAAGTGCTTTCTGATTCAGTCCTGACTGGGAAGCTCTTCACCCATCTTTGCAAGGAAGATCCAAGAAGTGAAACAGCCTCATGGTACAGGTTATCGCCCAGTCCAGGGTGATCACACATTCCAGAAACAGAACCACTGCCATAGTGAGAACAAAATGAATAATCCAATATGCTTTTTGTTACTTCATCTCCCTCATTGAGGCTTGGTTTAATTTCATAAAATTCTTAGTTTGACATGACTTGGTTTAATACTTTACATTTGTTGTCCGTGTAATGGCCGAGAGACCACGTACAATGCTTTTAAAACTCATTAATCCCTTGGTGATAGTTAATTTTAAGTGTCGATTTGACTGGACCACAAGGTTCCTCAATATTTGTTTAAATATTACACTGTTTGCTTGTTGAGAGTGCTTCCAGATGAGATTAATATTTGAACCAGTTAAAATGTTAATTGACTGAGTAAAGTGTATTGTTCTTTCTAACTTAGATTGGCCTCATCAAACTTGTTAGATGCATAGGTTAGAATTTACTCTCATAGCCTGTGTTTTGGGCTAACACAACCATTTTCTCCAGCAGACAGGAAGGAACTTATCCTATTGGCTTTCCTAGTTCTCAGGCTTTTGATTTCAGATTGGAAATGTGTATCACTTCTCCACTGGTTTGCAGATGGCAGATTGTGGAACATCATCACACATACCCCCACTCCTGTGTATACATGTGTCTGTGTGTGTCCTTTACTGGTTGTCTTTCTCTGGAAGACTCTATACTGTAAGATACTCTAGTGTATTAGTTAACTTACCCTACTTATCTTATCTGAGAAATAGCAGTTATAATAGTAATTAACTCACTGAGTTGTTGAGAAAATTAAATGAGAAGCTGAATCCAAAGAGTGTACCTGTATTATCAATGTTCAGTGCACAATAACTTTTATAATTTAAGAGCTGTAGACATTTATCTGAAAATCTTCATAGCAAATTCCATCTATTTACAGTGTCTGTGTTATCAACCAACTCGAGCCCTCCTTTCAGGATGTTTGCTTCTTACACTCTTCTATTAACTCTCTTAGGGTATTCATTTACAGGGGCTTGAAGGAAAGCGCATCCGAATGACATCATCATACCAGGTTAGGAAATACTCTTTTCTGGGTATAGCACGATTTGTTGTCTACTTCAAGAATCACACAAGGTTCAAGAAAGAAACCAGGTCAGTAAGATAGTCTCCAAGAGTCTATCTCTTTGATTCCCTAGGGGAGATCCTGGTAAAGGTTCCAGCTGTTGAAATCTGAGTTGTATACCCAAACTTCCCAGCCTACCTCTAGCACTTAAAGAATGCTTGCTACATTGGGCCTTTGGCCAAAGAAACACAGGGTGAAGGAAGAAGGTGTAAGGATGTACTGAGATAAATGTGTGTTATCTTAGTCTGCACACAGGGAGGTACAAAGCCAGCAGACTCCATGAAGCAAAGGGTGATACTATATTAGTTCTAAAAACAGGTAATACAATATTTCCAGATGCTACATTTTTAAACACCCTTTTCAAATATTCCTCAAGAAAACCTTCAGATATGTTGTTGAATTTTTTTTTCATGGCTTGGATATTTTTCTTGTAAAATTTGGAAAAATAGGTAAAATGGTTCTTTTTTATTTTTATGTTAGCACAAAGACATAAATCACTCAGTAACCTCCCTGTTCTTCCACCCCTTCCCCTAGGAGCTGCCCTGTTGTTATTCATCAACCAACAGTTGGTTTTATGAGCTTATTATCAGAAGAGGGCTTGGTCAACTTTTCTAAAGCCTTTCAGGTGTTTGAAGATCAGAATGCATACACATAAAATGGGAAACCATTTCTTTGATGCCTCTCCAGGTCATTCTGCCTGGTCACCACTATGTTTGAATAATGAAAGTGTGAGAAAAAGGGGGAATAACTAAGCTGGATAAGTACTCAGATTCTACACAGGGCGCTTTGCCATGAAAATATTTTTAAAAGCTTTAGGCATTCCATGTTTGAAAAAAAGCAACAATTTTAATCTATTGGCAATGTCCCTCTATGGATTTTAATGGAAGCCAAGTAAGGCATCCGCTAACCCAAACTCCCGCCTATTCATCATGGAGCAAGTTCTTTTTCCTCATGTCAGAAACAAAATTTAGATTTAGCAAGGTGTCTTTCATTTAAGGCTCAGAGTAAACGTGAAAATCTACTGGATACTGTGTTAAGCCATTTAAACAATCAAATATCAGCAATCAAAGAAGTGACACAACTGGTCTTACAGAACTACCCAAGTACTTCATTAATATGATTTATAACGTAACACATTAGTTCCATGGAATGTTCAGTTTTTGAAGGGGTACAGATTACATGTGGGCAAAGTTATCTTTTTGTGTTTTACTCTTGTTTTACTGTTGCTTCACCTTTAAATATTTTTGTAAACATAATAATACAAAAGGTCAAACAAAACTTTGTAAACATCTGAGAAAATCAACCAAGTCTTATTAAATATTAATGTACCATATGCTGCTTTAACGTTATAAATAAAACTGGGTTTTTAAAATCCAAACACACAATTGTATAAAAAGTGAAAATTTAATTCAACTAGGGTTTGGGAGCTCTACAGCTTTAAACAAACATCTGGATTTTCTTTTAACCAAATGCATTAGTTGCTTTTTAAACCACATGCAATGAATACATTTAAATAATTTTTAAGAATATGGGAAACACAAGGGTTTTATCAGAAGACAATTAGAAAGAAATGAGACTGATTTTTTTCTCATGTGTTCTCTAAGCTTATATTTAAAGGAATTAAATAAAGGATTTTTAATGATATATTTTTAGTATCCATGGAATGTAAATGTGTTAGGATTCAAATTTCAGGTGCTGGCTGAGAATTTGTCCCATTTTCTTCAGACGCTGAGTTAAACTCCTCTAGCTTCAGTATTCTCATATGGAAAGGAAAGCTGAGAGTGTCTGCCCCGTAGGTTTGTGAAGATTTGAAGGGATAATGGCTGTGAAGCGTATTGCCTGACGCACTGAAAGCACACATAACTTCCGGCGGCCATTATTATTATTACCCTGACCGCCTTCCAACAAGTTACTGCTTTGTTAAAAATCAATTTTTTGCTTCAAATAAAGCAACTTCTAGTTATACATTTTAAATACTCTGATGGAAACTTTCAATGACTAAGTAGGCCCTTTGCACAGCCAAACAACAATTGACTTATTGCTGATGACCACATGTTAAATACTTTGGAACAGCCTGCAAGAGGCCTTTGAATTCTTCCTCTACTGCACTCATTTAGAAATTCTTAGGGATTAGCTGCTTATTGACAGCTAAGCCTGGGAAATAACTGAAGGGTTACATTTGGTACTAGTTTTTGTTAATAAATGTTAAAATACTTCCCAAGAAAATTAGATAAAAACCCCAAACAAATCAAAATCCAAGTCTAAGAGCAGCTTTCAAGTTTGGAAGGTTTTCTATCCATTTCGTAAAAGCACAAGGTGTATTCATTGCAAAGCACATTTAAATATAAAAACTCTATGGAGCATTCAATACTTCCTCATGTGAATTTTCAGTAGGAAAAAAATAGGTCTTTCATGAAAAACAATCTCAAACTACTCCCTTCCACTCAGAATTCATAATTATGCTTAATCTACCGCTCCTCTTGGCTCGCTTACAGGTCCTTTTGGCAGGTAGTGAATGCAAAATCATTTTAATGGGGGGTCCCCTGGGAGTGGAGCAAAAGTTTTGAGCATTAACCATTTCACAATAGAAGGAGGCCAGCTCTTCTGTGTCCTGAGCACTAGCGCCACAGCTCCCTGAAAGCAGCCATGTGCGTGGAGGACAGCTTCAGGTCAGCAACTGGGAAGGACAGGCAATCTGTGAAGTATGGCGTGGGCCAGTGAATTGGGAACCAGTGAATTGTTGCACCAGCCCAACAACAAAGGCAGACAGGAAGACCCTGGTGAGATAGGGCAATGCCTGATGCCTGGGGCTGGGTGTGCTCCTGTCTGCTCTCCTTGGGAGGAGGGATGCCCCAAGAGCCAGGGGCTAATAGGAGTAAGGCACTCAGAGGTAGGAGATGTTTCACTCTATCAAAGGGCCCTTTCAAAGCTGCCCTATCTCCTTCACCCACTCAGGCTCTGCCAAACCAGCTTAAGTTACAGTCCTCTCTGCATACCTAAAGGTATGGTTACTTACTGGCCCACAGGACAGGCTGGGAGTAAAGAAAACATCTGTGTGTGTGTGTGTGTGTGTGTGTGTGTGTGATATGAATGTTTCGCTGTGGTATTTTCATTGTGTTGATGTGTACTTTACATATAAAATAGATTTTATGGGAAGACAATGCTCCCAATTCCAAAGAAAGCTCTTTGCTTGTATCGGAATCATTCGCTCATTTATCCATTGACTCACTCATTAAACAAACATTCTTGAGTGTTTGAGAGATTGGATTATCAGTCACCTGTGCCCTTTTACAAAAGAGACTCTTAGGAAAGAAATTAGCTATATTTTAGAAGATACTTATTCTCAAACTGTCAGCGTTTTACAGAGCATTTTACAATTTCATATTTTTATTTTTATTTTTATTTTTTATGGGAAAATATTTTTACAAACAAAATGTTTTATTTTTCACTCTTCATTTCCATAGTCCCTTATTTCTACCTGTAACATGTATGTGTATTTGTGTAGGTGAATATATACGCATATGTATTTATTCCTTAATAAAATCATTATTAAACACCTAGTAGAGGGCTGGACCCACCACTAAAAGCTGGGCATGAAAAGAGGAGTAGGACACAGATTTCCTAAAACTCTCCCTGAAAATATGAAAATATTCATGGCAACAAATTGGATACTAGAAGCTGTTAAAGACTCCAAGAAGAATGGGCATTAATAACTACCACAGCCCCCCCCCAAAAAAGATGATCTTTTATACCAAGCAAATTTTAGAAAGGAGAAGATCCCTGGCTTGGATCTGGCCATTACATTTTAGCTTTAACCCAAAACGCTAATAAATTAAAATGTGCATTTAGATTTTTTTCTCTAGCATCTCTATCTTATTTTAAGTAGGCTCCATGATGGAGTCAAGGTTAGTAAAGCTCATGGGTTACTCAAAGGGCAGTCACCACGCTTCAAGTCAAGGGTCGCAGAGCAGCGGACCATTCAGGCACAGAGGGCAAAGCTCAGGTTCCACCATGCACCATTCATACAGGGAAAGCCTGTGGCCCTCACAGTGAAAAGGAAGATGTCTAGGATCATTTGCTTGGGTCCTTCAGCAATGCAGGAGTTCAACATTCAATTAAAAAACAAAGAAGAAAACCTTAGATTGAGAGAAGTTTTTTAAAATTGTGCCTGGGAAACTTAAAGGACTGCAGTTTCTTTTACATTTATAGGCAACATTTATGAAGCATTTGTAGGAATGAGTGTTTTATGTAATAATAGCTAGCTAGAGACTAACCAACACACACACTCTCTCTCTGTCTCTGTCTCCCTCTCCCTCTCACATACACACACATGTACACACCTTTCTAATAATTTACACTCACCAGTGGCAGCTAACTCATCTATGTGTCTGCTGCTTGTGTCTCTACTTGTGTCTCTGGACCTCTGGCAGTGTGTTTACTCCTTTGTTCCCCAAATGTTTAATGTCTTTTTTGCCAGGTACTATCTGTGACCCTTAATAAGTTCATAGTTAAATGAAAAAAAAAGAATCACTCTGTTAGACAAACTAGCATGGAACAAAGAAAACCAGCATACACATTTGAACAATGACTAGCAGTTTTACAACTACTAATAATGTCATTGAACAAAGTAAGAATCCAAGAATCTTTGCCAATATAAATCAGTAAAGGACAGGAAAGCCACAAAACAAGGAGTGACTAACTCCGGTGGGGGTCAGCAAGAGGCTGCAGACCAGTAGTTAGTGTCTAAGCTACCCGAGAGTGTAGCATTTCCCAGTACAGTGTTTGTTTACTGGCTGTTTTGAAAGTACGAGACAGTCTTCCTATTTCCTTCTGTTCCTGCAGCTATTTCAGTGATTCTACTTCAACAGGATCTGAATGGAGTTCTCTTAAGCTGGGGTCTTAGAAACCTAAGGATAATTGAGTAGACTCCAATCACTGCAGCCGGGCTTTGTGCAGGCTTCTGACAGCCCCATGTTAGAAGTACAGGTGCTACCACCTCAACACCAGTCCTGCTGCACCAGGAAATGCTAAGTGCATCTCTTCATGACCCATGAATGAAAAAGATCTAGGATTCATTGTGTTGTTTCTTCCCTGAAGTATCTCACTTACTCCTACCAAACTAGGAGTTGTCTCTCTCAGTTGTGGTCCTGTACAACCGCAGCCCGTAGCAGCCCTCAGCATTATCTCTCTCTATTTCCAAAGCTCTGCATCTACATTCTGAGGAAGTCTGTTGCTTGCTTCCTCCCTCACTGCTGCTATGTTTCCCTCATGATCTTTCTCTCCCTGTCATTTCACCCATCTCCCTGTACATTATAACACTGCTGAACCACAAATACATCCCACCTCATGGTGAGCAAAACCACAGCTTGGCTTATTATTGGTTGTTCTTTGCTTTGAGTCTGCTGAAAAACTCAGTGTGGAAAATTATTTTCTCTGAGCTGCTAAAGAGGTCTCCTATCCTGAGATCATCGGGGGCTGGAGATGTTTTTGCTTCTCCTTTGCAATACCACATTTTTCGTTTTCTTACTTGCCTTCCACTTCTTGGCCCTGTGAAAGAGTACTTTTCACTACCAGTGTAGGTGGGACTCAGCATTTCTGGAGCAATGACTAAAACATGTCTAATATATGTTGTGTATGCCGCAAATAATTTTCTTATAACAGCTCTGCGGCAGACCTCTGGGTCACTCTGTCCTCATCTAATGTCCTTGTCTCTCTCAAACACACTAGAGCCTTTCTTTCTGAGGCTGAACTTGGCTGGACTTCTGTGCCTTTGGAAGGTACACTGCTTCTTCATGCCCACCTTTGCCCTCAGTGCCCAGCTGTTGGTTCTGTTGCCTACTTCTTGTCATTAGGATCAAAGCTTAAGAGATCTTTGAGAAGATTGTCTCCTTCCAGGACTGAGCCAGACAATATACAAGATGAGCTTTAAAAATCTGATAGTACCAGGAAGTAAGGAAGTACTCAGTCAGTGATGAGGACATGCCCAAAGGACCCAGAAGCCAGCACAAATGAGCTCCCACTGGATCAAATGTGGGGCATTCAGATCACCTTAACAAAGAATAGTATATGATTCCAGATACTGAATAAAATATGAACCCAAGAGTCCAGGTTGATATAAATAAGTCAATAAAGAAAAAAAAGCCAAGTAGTAATGGTAAAAGTATTAATAGAGTTAGAAAGTTAACATTTGAAAACTATCATCTTAATAAATGATTCAGGTAAGAATCAGAGGAATTATCATTGTAGAAGTACTGGGTGAAAGTTCATGCAGTAACAGAGTACTTAAAAAGTATCACCTCAAGAAGTACTTATTAATTACAAAGGAAAATTGCAATTTTAAAGTAAAAGAAATTGAGTCTTAATCCAACTTTTAAAATTAACATCAATTATGGGATAAATCAACATCGTGCCTTTCCTGACATGATGCATGGTATTTCAACCAAGAATGTACAATCTACTCTAATTACAATGAAACCAGAAGATATTTCATAAAAAGCTTAGCTTTTCTTCTTCCAAAATGCCAAGGTCATGAAACACAAGAAAGACTGAAAAGTGGTTCAGAATTACAGGGGTACAGAAAAATATGACAACAGAGAAGCACAAATGTACCTGGGTTTAATTTTTGCTGGCAAAGTTACTATTTGTAACATTGGTCAAAACTGAATAAGATCTATAACCTAGGTAGCACATGGTGTTGGCTAATTTTCTAAGTTTGATAATTGTAGGGTTGCTATATAAAATGATGGCTTTGCTTTTAGAAACTGGAAATTTTAAGAATTTAGAGATAAATGGTATAGTATCTATAATGTATCCTAAAATAGCTGGGAGTAAGCAAAAAAAAAAAAAAAAAGATGGGTGGGAACAAAGAGAGACAGAGAGAGACAGGGATTAGGTAATATTAATCTGGATGAATAGTACCAGTTTTGAAACTTTTCTATGGACCTAAAACGGATGGAAATGACAGGAATAGGAAAAAAAGACTCTCCTTGACCACACAATTATTTTTGTATTATTTTATCTCAATCTTCTGTGTCCATCTGCCACTACTTGATAGTTCCTGACTTGTAGGTAGTTTCTCTGTATATGACTTGCCTTCCCACTGAGAATATAAGCTCTTGAGATCAGAGAGCTTGCCTGTTTTACTTTTGATTTTAAAGCATAGCTAAAAGTGGCTATTTCTGATCTAACGTTTCTTTAACTGTCTCATTGTATTTAGTATGTCTATCTAGGTTAAGATCACTTCTGCTACTCCTTCCCTTTCTGGCTCAAGATCACGTGTTTTGCTATTTCTTATGCCTTAAATGCTTTTTTTCCTACATTCTCCCCATTCACTCATCTTCCTGTTCAAGTATCTCCTCCAGCAGTCCCTCGTTTGTTTAAATAAATCTCGTCCCTACCAAATACTCCTGTCCCTTAAACTAAATCCTTTCCGAATAAGTTGTTCATTTCTCTCTAAATACTTTATTTTTCTATATTAGGTCATTTAATTTACATTTCCACACTATCTTCCCTACAAGAAGACAAGTATGGGTCAAGGTGGGTCTTTGAGCTCTTTGTCTCCAGCCTAGGCACATAGTAGATGGCTGATTTGTATGAAATGAATCAATATTTGAAATTTTTGTAAATGGTAAATATAATAATAGAACACTTACAATTAATCTAATTGGGTAAAGTGAACAGATAAGGTATATAATTATCACAGCTCTTCAGGGTAAGCAATTTTTATGATCCCATTGTTCATGGCAAAGACTATAGGGTTATTTTTCAAAATCAATAAGAAATGTCTTCTTCAATAAAGCCATTTTCCTATCTATGAAAGTGGACTCAGACTTTTTGATTAGTGAATTATAAATGCATGCGTGATGATCAAAACTTCCATGAGATCTTCCTGGTCCCGTAATCACAGGTCATATAATTGCCCCTGGATAAGGGGTTGGGCTTTGAAGGGGTTCTGGATATCTCATGGTCACAGATGTAGTGTGGTCAGGATTATACCCCTGCAATAGACAAGCTGATCTGAGGCCATGGATTGGTCATGTTTGGCCAGAGCAATGCAATGGTTTCCATTAATGCAGCAGTACCTCTCAGTATATTCTCAGCATTCTGTGAAAGGTTCGTGACTTTCCCTCCACAGTTTGGACAGAGAAATAGTTCCTATGGAAAGCATCAGAGTGACATAATTTCCTTAGAAAACAACAGATTATATTTTTCTATGGCCTGGCTCAACTCTACTTTTGAAAACTTTACTCCATTGATGAACTAGGACAAAACATCTGTGCTTAATACACAAAAACCAGAAGAGACCCAGAATAGCAAAAGCAATCCTGGGCAATAAAGAAAAGTCAGGTGGAATCACAATCCCTGACCTGAAATTATACTACAAAGCAACTGTAATAAAATCAACCTGGTACTGGCTAAATAACAGACCTGAGGATCAATGGAACAGACTGGAAGATGCAACCACAACAAAAAACCCACTCAGCTA